>JAJHUR010140490.1:187312-197726 GCA_027495735.1 Lutjanus campechanus | reverse complement strand
AAAAAAAAATACTGTTGTCTGCTTTAAATGCTTTGATAAACATGTGTCATCGAAATTGATGAAATTTCCAGAGTTCTTCTAGGGTTTTATTCTTTAACAAATACTGATGGTGTTATTTTCTGTCTGTATATGTCTCTCTCTGCCTCCTTCAGTTGCATCTTGAACACCATGTGCACTGTGACCGGCCCCACTATCATTAATTTTGCTGGCACAGTCCACTCTGTCCCGGACAGGTGTGGGTACAGTTTGTTGAAGCCCTCGTCAACCCCAGGCTTCCAGGTGCTGGGTGTTTTCCAGGAAAGACGGCGTAAAGATGTTAGCTTTTTGGACCGTGTGATACTGCAGCTGGACAAGGCAGGTGTTCAGATTTCCCTGGAACAAGGCGGCAGAGTTCAGGTAAGTTACTCACTTGCATTTGCTGATATCTGGCTCTGCTGAGAACAGTGTCTTTGTGTATGTGTGATGTTTTTGTGTGTCCTCTGTCACTTTGCTCCTCTGCTGCGATGAAGCTGAATGACAAAGTGCTGACGCTCAACACCACAGCTCAGGTGGTCCACGGTGTGGAGCTCTCCAGGGACCAGACAGGAGTGACCGCTAAGATGTCAACTGCCAACCAGACAGTTTCTGTAATCTTTGATGGCTACACTGCACTCATCCACATGACAGGTACACGATGATTAAACACTACATGCAATCAAAAAGCGGTGAGTCAGTCATTCTCATAGTTCTTATAGATATTATTCTATATTCTATTACCTGCCAAGGGACTGCGGATGTAAATTAGCAGGCTTGCTAACTCCGACACATTTACATTTGTATTTACATACTGATGTCCATTAATGTGTACTGTCCCTTTCAAATAAATAAATAAAAAAAAATAAAAATAAAAATAGAATATGAGCCCACAGGTTTGGTAGAGTAATTGTTTTCCTGGACAATGGCAGCTTTCTTCTTCCAGATGAGAAAAAATGACATCAGAGGCCCAGCACACCCTCACAGGTGTTTTCATTATGCTGGCCGATTAGGCCTCAGGTTGAAAGCGAGCCAAGCTATGCTGGGAATTTGCAGTGGCATCAGATTTCTCAAGCTCTTACAAGTAAAACAAAGAGTGCTTGAGAGATGTCAGTCAAGCACGGTCTTTACACACCCATACAGCCCTGAGAGAAATTCAATCATCCAAAACAGGTAACATCAATAGGCCCTTTTCAAAACAGCTATTTTGCCATGAAATTATAGGGTGAGCAGGGTCAGGGTGCTGCCGGTTTGCATGTTGGCTCACTGGAAAGGCTTTTCTACTCTAAATGGAATGGGATCTAAATAATATCATTGGTAACACCTGTGTTTATTAATAATAATATCAGCAATAAACTTTATTTGTATAACACTGTTTATACAATGAATGCAGCCTAAAGTGCTTTACAACAGCTTTATCAGTGTTAAAAAAGTTTAGTGTTTAAAAGTTCATTATTAACCATATTATCTTGTTGATGCAGTTCACATTCAACCTGATGCAAATTTAAAAAATGCACTACAGAACTATTTCCTGGGTGTAGCATTAAGGAAATACAACTCTCCTTTAGTTGTACAACTCTTGTGTTGTCTAATGACAATAAATAACCTTGAAACCTTGCTAATTAAATCTGTTAAATGGTCTCTCCTGAAACTGGCCAGGACCTAGTGGAGCAGCCATGGATGGTTTATGCGGCATTTCTGGAAGGTCATTTAGTGAAGAGAAGGTCTCTGAACACAGTGCCACTGGGTAAGACCTTAAACACAATGTCTAATTGATTGCTGCTGCTCATTTGAATTAATGCTTCCACATATACTTAGTTATACTGCCTGTTTACACTCACAACAGCTCAAATAGAGCAGCTTGGTCAGTGCTCCTGTGCTTCAAACTATGACACTGTACCATACATGCCCCAGTGGCATCACTTCTGGAGCTGTACCTGTAACGTTATGCTTTAATGTGGCATCAAAGTCAGGTGATGTAGTTAAGAGTGATAAAGTCCGTGTTTGGAGGCAGTAGGATGAATCAAACAAGGGTACCAACAGCGTCATAGTTTGAAGTGCAGGGCCTATGACCAAGCTGCCATACCTGTAGAGTTGGGAGTGAGAACATGTTGGGTTACAGCATTACGTTATTGAACAGTCTTTGATTTTTTGCTTTTTGTTGCCCCATAGCTGTGATATACAGTATGATGATGATGATGCTGACAGTACAATCAACCCCAACACCACAGCTGAATGGTAAAGAAAAACTATCTTTAATTAATTCAATAAAAACTCCGTTCTTCTAATCAGGGATCTATAAACATTTGCCTTACTACAGGTGTAATATCATGGAACAGGCTCCCTTCACTGCTTGCAACAAGCACTTGACCGCAGAGCCCTTCATGTCTGCCTGCATACGCACTTTGCACAAATACCCTGCAGTGGATGGTCTCAAGTGCCAGTTCCTGGCAGCCTATGCTAGGGCCTGCAGCCACCACAGCAATGTCACTGTGGAGAACTGGAGGTCAAAGACCAGCTGCTGTAAGGCTGTCTTTCAGTATCTTCTCTTATGTTTGATATGAACTCCTAAAGACACACATGTTAAGCAGCTTCTTCACCATCTAAATTTTGTTGCTCTTTTTATTTACCTTTAGGTTTAGATAGTGTGAATTTTATCAAGTAATTTTTGCTTAAAAATTGGCATATATATGATGGATGATTTAGACAAATTACCCCTTCAAAATGGATCAAAATAAATGGTTCATCCGTCCTGTAGCATGTTGTATATATATGTATATATATGTATATATATATATATATATATTTATATATATACTACTTCTTCTTTCAGCTTCTTTTGATGTATTTTTAAACATCTATTCCTTCATACTTCATATGTCTGTCTGTTTGTGTATTTGCAGCCACTGCCCCTCAGGCCTTCTGTCAGGACAAGTTCTGCAGTGCTCATGAGTTCTGTGGTGAGAATAGCAATGCTAGGGAACCCCGCTGCCATTGTCGGGCCATTTTTGCCTCCAAGTACAGATCACAGAGCACGTTTGGTGAGTGAGCTTTGACACAGGAAAATCACAATAGTCTCAGCTGCTATTGTATTAGAGGCTGAAGGGATTTCTCAGGAGGAGAGCTGTTAAAGATTAAAGGAGTAATTATGGGACATCCATGGAGCTCACATCGAGGATTAGAGCAAAATATTTGGCCAATCCTTTTTTTTTTTTAAAAGTGCTATATTTAAACTTTAATTGTCACATGCACTTCACTTCTGAGGGGGACCTAAAAATACAGACACAGATGAATGAACTGAAAGACTTTAATGAACTTACTGGGGAAAGGCAAGGAACACAAAATAACAAAGGTCAGCTGGAGAGACACCAGATAAAAAACAAACTCAGCCCAACAAAGTAAAAAACAGGAGTTCAAAAAATTACAAAAAATAATCCAGAGCAACTATAAAAACACAGGAAACACTAGGGAGGAAACTGACAAAAAAATACACAGAGAGATAATTAGGGGAAGGTGGAAACAATCAAGGGCAGGTGAAAACAGGAAACAGGACAAGAAACCATACAAAGACAAGAAGTGAAGACAAAGACACAGAAGGGAACAATATAAAACAGGAAGTGACAAGATAATCCCAGGACTGTGACATGAATGGCATGATATTCAGCTTTTATTTCACCCCTGCCTACTTGTGGCATCCAGGGCATGTCCGAAGAAAATACATTCAAAGTCAACACAGCATAGCTTACTGACTGTACTCTTGATATATAAAGACTATCTTTTATTTTTTTAAAAAAAAAAGCATTTGAAAATGTAAATGACAGTTGACAGGGCATAAAATGATCAAATCAAAACTTGATAGTCTAATCATCAGTGCAAAGGGGGAAAAAAAAAGTTTAAATCAAATTGTGGCCTTAAAATCAAATGTCATCCTGACAACACTAATATTAAACTGAAACAATGTAGGAACTTAAAGTAATGTTCATTCTCTTTGCTGTTGTAACCTGTTTAGAAAAAAGCTGAATGAATATAATGTTTTGTAATTGGGCGTTCAGGAGAGCCAACAGTCTGCGCTCAGAAGTCTGCAACGGTAACTCTGGCTAATTGTCTTTTGGAGGAGGAAGGCATCGACTACTCTGTCTTACACCTCAATGATGAGGCCTGCAAAGGTGAAATGGACAATATGACCCACATGGTTACGTTCAACTTTGAGAGTAACGCTTGTGGTGCAGTGGTTTTGGTGGGTACCCGTCACAATCTAAACATGAATTAACTTTTAGGTGCAACTGAATGAGCAGTAATAAAATCTGTGTCCATATGATCATTTAGGCAAACAATAGCCAAATAATCTACAAGAACACCATCATGACACGGAATATCTCCAAGTTTGGCCTAATCAACCGTCATGAGCCAGTGCATATTGACTTCTCCTGTTATTACAGTCAGCCGGACATCAAGAACATGGCTATCAGAGTCAAAGACAGGTGTGTGGTGCGTATACAGTCCTGTACGTAGTTTCACAGTTGCAACCAAAGGAAGGCTAACTATGTCTTTGCTTTCCAGCTCTGTGGTCCAGCAGATTACTTCTGGAGCATGGAATTACACTCTGTACATGAAGGCTTACAGCAACCCAGACCGCACAGAAGTCATTGAGTCAAACACTGAAATCAAACTGGATGAGACAATCTGGGTGGAGCTGAAGACGGATGGGTTGGATGAAAACATGATCCTTTTGGTGACTCGCTCCTGCTGGGCAACCGATCAGCCTTCACCAAATGGGAGCCTGAGATACGACCTCATCATCAACGGGTGAGAGACACAGAGAAGCTAATGGCGATTTACCCTGTCTTTGCTGGCCAGGTCCTGTCATATTTGTTTTCTTGTTTTTGAGCAGCTGCCCTAACCCTACTGACCAGACGGTGAAGGTGGAGGGCAATGGACTGGGAACGTCCAACTACTTCTCTTTCAACATGTTCCAATTCTCTGGCAAGACTGGTAACGTCTACTTGCACTGCAGAGTGGAGCTGTGTGTCAGGAAGGATAACACCTGTGCACAGGTATGCCCAGTTTCTGAATAAAGTCACACAAATGGACAAACAAACTTAAAGAAATTAAGAATATAAGCAAAATATCTTCTTATTGAGCGTTAATCACTGTTTGCTGACACAACCTTAAAACCGAATTTCTGTGTCCTCTAACTACCTCCCAGAGGTGCAGCCAGGCTGCGAGAAGGCGCAGATCTGTCATGCCAAAATATGAGGATGAAACCGCTGCCTTCATCACCATGGGCTGGACTTCATAGGTAAATGTAACTCTCCTGCCGATTAATGGCATCAGTGCAGAATTCCAGATTAATTGAATTCAAACCATTAGCTTCCAGTCCTGTTTTCTGCTTTGTGACACTGCATTTAAAAAAAAAAAAGATATTTCAATGGATTCTGATTTTGAATTGTTTATTTAGTTTAAGGAGTAGTGGAATTGTCTCAACCCATAAATAAATACTTAAAGGCATAATATGTGACATTTTCCTAAAAAGAATGTATAGACTCACATAAACATAATCCTTCGGTCATTACTTATGACCAAGTAGAAGTGTGTCATGGTGGCCGTGTTTTCCCTCTGTCAGTGTTTTCTTATTTTTTTTCATTATTTTGCTGTGCTTTGGCCATTTGGGACCAAGCCAAAATACTTGTATTTGACATCCTGGCATCTTTCAGGTGTTAATGAATGGACAAATCCTACTGATTCTACCTTTAATCTTTCAGTATATCTGAAAAGTTAAAAATAACAAGGTTTTAGATACAGCAATTGCGGTGTAACTTTAGTGCTAGATTTAGCAACCTTCAGACCTTCTTAGTGACTTTATTGCTAAAAGCAACAGGAAGACAAACTCTCAACAGATGTGCCATGACCATGTGATCAAGTAGCAGGGCATTGCTAAAAGAGCATTCATGGTTACAAGGGCCTGCAAATGTTAAAAAAAATGCAGCATGCCATTGTGATCCTCAGTTTTTCTGATTTCAGTGAAACACCCCCAAGACCCAAAAAATCATTCAAACAAAGACAAACTTCAACCTTTTGGTTTGCGCCCTTAAAATGTTGCGTAGCGTGATAGGTCTGACCAAAGTATCCACTATGTTGCCTGTAACAACATTTTCTCAAACATCTACCAAATAAGTAATCGCCAAAATGAGTCAAGCGTTGTTTACAGTTGGCGGCTTATTTGGAGAGGCATATATGTATTAACAACTATTACTTGGGTTTGGTTTTCTTCTTAGGTTTCCATGGAGATTTGGACTGACCAACGAGCTCAAGATCCAAAATGATTCCTGTTCTGGCTTTGTCCTGATGAAGAGTCTGGGATCAGTAATCATTGCTGTGAATCTATGCCAGCATATATGTATTTGTAATAACCAGACATACACAGTGATCTCTCTCGTGCCTTAAATTTGTTGGGTCTTGTTTTGGGTTTTTTGGGTTGTTTCCCCTGACATGGTGAAAATGATTTATGGAGTATTGACTAGCAGTGTCTGACACAGGCAAACCCATTGGCTAGTGCCTGAAAGAAAAGGAAGCACCAGACAGTACTTGATAAGTGAGCCTATTAACTGCAAGACATTTGTTTTATGTTTCAGTGGAATGTGTAGCTTCCTTAGTGATTACCTGATTAAAGACAAAACAGACATGCATCTTTACAGAACCTTCTAAAATCAACTTTGCATATCAATGAGAGGGACAGTGACAACTCCTGGTTTTGCTAAGATTGTTGGAACTAAAAATAACTGTATTTTCAGGGCTTTTCTGCTATTTGCCAGCATTCATTTGACCAGGTTTGGATGCAAGTTCTTGCAAACCATGTGGGAATTGTTTAACATTCTACCTATATTATGAGAGTGTACAATCAATAAAAAGAAGAATTGTATGGGAGTATTACATGATCTTTATGTCTTTTTATTATGTACAATAGTAACGCAATCACAAACCAGTTCTTCCTGTTGCATCCTTAAAGTTATTTATGTCCAGTATGTGATGTTGTGTACTGTATGTAAGGCCGAGCCAGTCAGCTCTAAATGTACATGTACACTATGCAAAGGCCTCCCCCACATGTCAAAGCGGGTGTCCATGTTTAAAAGTTTCATGAAAAAATGAAGCAGAATTAAAGAGAAAATAACATTGTGAGAGTGGAAAGGGTGAACAGTAATCAGGTAAATGCTATGTGGTCAACATAACCATAACCACATAACCAATAAACATATGCCCATATGGCGACTAGGATGGCTGACTTTTCCCTTCCACCTCCCTCTTGCCTCCTTGCACTACGGGTCAGCCCCCAGTGCCATGGAATAGATTGAGAGATTCATCTGACGCATACATTACATACATACATACTGCATACTCTGGCTAGGCCCAGACACTACAATGACTATCACATGTGCATTTTGATATAAGACGGCACTCTTGAAATATGAGATATGTTTTATAATAGATGTCTGCAAAAAGATGTTGTTTTTCTTCTGAATTAATGTGTACAAGGCTGTTGCTGGAACACAAGAGTAAAAGTCACCTATGTTTTTAGATTGACTGTTGGTACAGCCCATCTGTTCCAACCATTACATGTACCCAAAATCTCTGGATGAAGCTTACAGTACAGTGCACACCTGTGTGTGACAGCAAATGTGCTGACCTGCAGTGGCTCATATGTGTGTAATGTCCACACAGAGACAGCACACTGCAGCTAGGGATGTCTGGATACCACTTTTTCATGACGGATACTGATATTGATAATGCAACCTTGAGTATCTGTTGATACTGTCACCAATGTGATATAATTTTTTTCCCTTCTCTTAAACAACTAAGCTCTTAATAAAGCCTACCTGTTAATGGGTACACTTTCCTTAACCTGCCATCTAAAAACATGCTCAAACTGAAACAAATATTCCACTCCCCCAAAGGAAGGAATGCATAGCTCACAAAATGACTCAGTTATGCAATACTTATTTAAACTTTTTCAGAAAAAGAATTTTTAGCGGCATTTTTCATTGGTCAGCACCATTCAAACATTTAAAATGAACGTACATTTTATCTGTTTGTCTTACTAGTTACAGTATATTTCTCTATATATGGCATGTCGCTCGAAGTTTAGTCAAGCATTTATCTGATTGCTTAGGCAAATGGATTATAAGAGATTATACTGCCCCAGCAGACAGACTAATAAAGATTGTAATGAAGATATGGCAGGGTAGTCCAGTCCCCAAGTATGACAGAATCTTAGAGGAGGGACAAAAGAGCTGGATAAGTTATATCAGAATCAGAATCAGAATACTTTATTGATCCCCGAGGGGAAATTGCCTATCAGTTACATCCCGTCCAAGAAACATAGAACAGACAGTGATACATAACAGGGGGAGGACAGGAGCGGGAGGAACTGTGGGTCAGCTACCTGAGGCAGCGCCCCGTTTACTTAGAGAAAAATGAGAACAAGAGGCAGGAAGAGGGAAAAAAAAGCAACTCCCAAACTAGGCTCCTGTCAGGGGGGCACAGTGTGGAATTAGGAAAAAACACCTCGGCACATAAGCAACATAATATGACATTACAACAAAACTCGAAGACTTGCACATGGGGGTGGGGGGTGGGGGGTGGTTGGGGAGGGGGGGTGTCCCAGCATAGACACGGGTGGGGTGCATGCGCACTTGGCCGCTCCGCAACAACCCTCCATGCTATACTGCGACAGTTCAGTTGTATAGCTTCTGAACTTTGGTCAAAATGCTGCCAGAACTCAGCAGCACTCCCTCTCTCTGGTGATGGAGACCTTGGAGGGAAATGAACTCTGCTTTCCACAACTCCTTAACACGTCCTGCAGGAGGACAACACAGCCTCAATTTGAGGCCATGCTGACTTACATTCTGCTGTCCTCCATCTCTCTGATCACTACAGCTCTTAACCTGCTGGTCATCATCTCTATCTCCCACTTCAAGTAGCCCAATATTTCATTAAATTGTAAAACTGGTAGATAGTAAAAAGTGTAAAACTGAGGAAAACTAATTTTTCCAACAATGTTTTTGTTTTTGAGATTTTGCTCTGTCTGATTTTATTTGAATGATAATTGATACAAACAGTAATGATAAATATATTGCTGGTCTTCTTCCCAGGCAGCTCCACACCCCCTCCAACCTCCTCCTCCTCTCTCTGGCTGTCTCTGATTTCTTCGTGGGCCTCCTCATGTTTTTTCAAATTATGCTCATAGACGGCTGCTGGCTCTTCGGTGAGTTCATGTGTGTTGTCTATAATGTTTTGGACTATATTATTACCTCTGCCTCAGTAGGAACCATGGTGCTCATATCAGTTGACCGCTATGTAGCCATCTGTGACCCTCTGCATTATTCCACCAAAGTCACTGAGAGAAGAGTCACAATCTGCACTTGCATTTGTTGCTGTCTCTTATACACATCTAGATGTGTATAAGAGACAGGTGTAAGGTAGTGTTAAATTTTTACTCTATTTAGAGTTAATTTAACTCTAAAATTTTAACACTCGGGCAAGAGTTAATTTAACACTAATTCCGGTTGGGACCAAATACACTCGGAAATAGTGTTAAATTTAACTCTTTAAGTGTTACTTTAACACTGCAAAATTTACTGTGTAGATACGTAGATTGTGCAGGTATGGTGCAGGCAGGTTGGGGGCCTGTACGCGATATGTGACAGTTCACAGAGTGACAGACTGGTTGCAAAGAAAAGGTGCAGGAGAACGAGCGAAGATGGATGAAGGGGAGAAACGCTCCCTTTGTACCACAAAGAGCCCTCTGTTGTTTTTGATCTGCTCTGACTTCAAAGTGCAAAAGTCTGTTTTTATTCCCGGCAGAACTCCCTCTGTTGCCTTATCACACATCTCATTTGTGGGGCTCCAGACAAACAGACAGCAGCACAGGGTTGAGGGCCCTGCTAGATTGAGGTTTGACAAATTAGATTTCGCAGTGATTGATGCTGAATCAACAGCTGAAACAAAGTCAGGACAGAAGGGTGGGCCGAGAGAGAGAGAGAGAGAGAGAGAGAGAGAGGAAGACGGGATGATGTAAAGAGGAAGGAATGGAAGAAGGAAGGAATATGAGAAAGAAAACAGAAAAGACTGAGGGGGGAAAAAGGGGATCAAAGAAAATGTCTCACAATATTTATTTGCATCTTTCATTTCACAAGAATTCAGCCGGGCAGAATGGCACCCATATTTATTGACAATGTCAGATTGCTGTTGTAATTTGTGGGCCGGGACTCAGGGGCGTTATGAGTGGAACTTGCAATTAGATTTATCGAAGCTTGTGTGTTTGTGTGTGTGTGTGTGTGTGCGCGTGTAATTAGAAGTTATTGAAATGTGGGGTCCCTGTAGCCCAACTATTACAGCTAAATCAATA
>JAJHUR010140490.1:122687-180529 GCA_027495735.1 Lutjanus campechanus | reverse complement strand
CCCGCCTGGCCTGTCCTGTCCTCCCGCCTGGCCTGTCTGCCCGCTTGGCCTGTCTACCCGCCTGGTCTGACTACCCGCCAGGTCTGTCCACCTGCCTGGTCCCAACTTCTCCACCTGGTCCCCACTACCCTGTGGCTCATCCCTCTTCTGCTCATCTGTCTGCCTCTTTATAATAAAGGTCATTGACAACGCACTATCTGTCTTTGGTGTGCTGCATTTGGGTCCTCAACCATACCTGTCACACTTTGACCATCAGAGCATTGTTCAGGGTTCTGGTATCTTTGTCTTTGACTGCTCTACTTTCCCAGTGAATTAGATTAAGTAAGACTTTATACATCTTTTTATTCTTTCTCCAGCTAAACTAAACTATGCTCAAGAACCAGTAGAATACCTTTAAAGAACCATTCAGGGGATTAACAGGTTCTTTGTGCAGCAGCTGTCTTACACAGCACCTCAACCACTACTGAAAGAGAACTGCTGAAGAACCATACTGAGTTTAAAAGGTTCTCTGTGTGGCAGTGGTGCACCTCAACCGGCCCAGAGAACGGCTCAAGAAACACTCAGATAAATAATTCTTGTGTGTATTAATGTTCACACTGTTTTTTCACCAGGATATTACTTGACAGAACAAACTAATCAGCAGACTTGATTAAATTTTCTTTATTTATGATTCACCAGCATTTATAATTGCAGGAGAAGTAGAGTTAAGGAGAACACGTCTTGACCTTTCATAAAAGGCGTACTCACTTTATATAAGATGCAATCAGGTCTGCAGTTATAAATAAGACATTAATTAGAGGTTGTTTGGGTTTCTCTCACTGAAATAATTAATTAAGCAAATTAAAAAGCTCACTAAAGAGCTATAAAGTGATTTTTTTCTCCAAACCTGCCAAATTGCTCTCATTAATGAATAATAACCAGCATTAAAAAAATCATAAATTTGTTCTTATTAATAGATATTTTATTTTTCATAGAAAGCATTTTACATGCCACAGTAGGAAAGTCACAGGTGGTAGATAATAAAATAAATGGTTGAACTTCTGGTATTGTGCATGCTGGTTCCCTGTCTGCTGGGACACTGGAATGGAACAGATCCCTTGTCATTGTTAGTAGTAACACCTGTGCTTTTCCTACTTTGACAAGTCAAAATGTCTGTTGTGAAAAAAAAGGCATGTTAGTTACAACTTCTAAACAGTGGTGGAAGAAATAACCTGGTGATTTCAGTGAAAGTAGCATCACCACACTGTCAGAATAGTTCACTACAAGTCTTATTAGTATCCAAAGTAAAAGTACTCGTTATGCAGAAAAAAAAATGATTCCGGTCTGTTTTTGCATTTTACTGCTGCTGAGTTTATTTAAAATACTGTTTATTATGTTGGGTAGTTAAATCCACAGTAATGCATCATATTCTGCCAGATCAGTCACCGTCCTGTGAGAATCACGCATCTGTAAAGAGTCAACTTTTCATGAGCTCTGAAAAACAGCCCTGTTTTCAGCTTTGTGACAATGCATTTTCCAGCTAATCCAAGGGCGGTTTTTAAACTGTTTGTTTAGCTTAAGAAGTGGGAGGATTTTCTCAGCCCATAAAGAAACACTTAATCCGTGAGTTTACACAAACATTCAGCTAACACTTTACAATATGGTACACAAAAATGTAAGCAGTTACTAAGGAACGTGTGAGGAACGGATCAGGGATGACCCGGTGATGAATGAATTCTTAATGAGTAATTCCTGAATGTAATGGATAATAATGAGTTACTGGGGAACAGGCTGGGAGATATGATATTTATAAACCATAAGGTAAAGATTAGTTCAGAAATATCTGTGAATCAACATACTGACCACTTTCTTCATTAGTTGCTCCCGATTAATAAACCAGCCGCTGAGTGGCACAAACTAGTGATGACTTATTAATCACTGATTATTTAATCATTAGTTACACTTTTGAGTTACCCTCTAGTGTGTAAGATTTACAGGGATTTGTTGACCATTGAATATAACAGAAATGGAATATAATATTCATAAGCATGTTTTCATGAATGTTTAATCACCTGAAAATAAGAATCGTGTTTTCGTTACCTTAGAATAAGCTGTTTATCTACCGAGGGCACGGTTTCATGGCAACTGTAGGTTCTCCTACATCTTTGAAAGGGGAGGGCGAGACGAGGTGTTTGCGATCTGCAAGCTCACCGTTAGATGCTGCTAAAACAAATATGAGCGCTTTTTACCTTCACACCACTGTCATACTGAGGTGATTTATAGTGGTTTTCATCCAGGATTCTGATCTGGATCACATTTTATGTAGAAAATATTTTGTGGTTTTGCCTCTCTCTCAGTGATTTACTGAGTTTGATGGACAGATAGCTTAACTTGTTGCTAAGTAACTATTAACTGCTGCTGCCGTTAGCTCAGTTAGCTGTGCAGCTACATATATTTATATAACCATGTAAACCCTTTACAGTGTATTATTAGTCTACTTATTGGTGTTTCTTGTACAGAACAGAGACATTTAATATTTAAAGCTGATTCCATACTCCAGCAATGTTTATGGGGTGCACTTGACCTCTTCCGAAGTCCCGCCCCTTTTTCTCTGTGCTCCAATAACAGCTGAGCAGGCTTGGCACCCAGCGGAACCTCTGTCAACTTTCTCCTTTCCTGTTTCCTGTTTTTACGTATCATCGCTGTCAGGCAAAAACCTTGTACTGTATGTCCAAAAGTTTAAATTTAAAATTAAACTGAATACTGCTTAGTCAAAGCTAGTAGCTCTTCTAAAAACTTTTCAGCTGTTAAAAGGGTGACCAATGGCACTGATTTATTTTTTTAAAAGTATGGAGATACAAGGTTTGTGTCCAACAGCGGCAATATGCCATATGTTGCTAATGTTAGCAAAATGCTAACTAACTAGCTAGCTAGTCTACATGAATTTCTAGCCAGTTAATGACATCTGATAGCTAATGGTGTCAAAATGCTAGCTATCTAGCTCGCTAATCTACATCAAATGATAGCTAGCTATAGCCATACAGTATCTATGTTACTTTTACAGGTCCCCCAACAACATCTTTTAACCATCTTTAAAACTGTGTTTTGTTTTCAACATTGACGAGCCTAGCACATAGCATATCTAAGTACAGCGAGGAGAAAGTTGACTGACGTTTTGCCAGATACCAAGCCTACTTAACCGATATTGGAGCACAAAAATGGGATGGTATTCAAGGGCCATCAACACCAAGAACGATACAGTTACTGTAACAATAACTACAAATATATAGTTTTTCAAATCATTCTAGTTCAAGTGGATAGCAGAGTCCACACAACCATTAAGTTGTGATCTGGACGCCATCCACTTGAGATAGAGCAGTTTTGAAAATTATATACTTATAGTTATTCTTCTTGTGAACGACCCTTTGGGGAAGGGAAAATTGAGCATCAGAGGGATCAGTCTACTTGTTGGGTGCGTTCCACCTGATTTGAATCTTCTGTTACTTCCTGTTAATGTCCTCCCTGCGTCACTTTACCATCTGCTTAACTTGACCTGACTGAAACTTTGCTCATTCCTGAGTCTGATGTCTCAGTCTGCTGAATGACAAAATCAATAACGGTGAAGGGAGGGAGGGAAACATATTGCCAGATGTAGCATGAGAGAAAAGATAACAACTTTTCTTCCCTCGCAGTTTTCCATGATGGCTCGTTGGACTCTGGGTGTGAGTGTCTTATTGATTGGTGATGTCATTTAATCGCCGCTGCGGCCTTTCCCGGCGGGCTTGTTTTATTTGTTATATATTTCTGCTGATGCTGAGATCACACTGACATGGGTGGTGGTGCTCATCAGACTTGTTTTAATTGGTGAAGTCATTATAAGACCCGTCTTTTTCTTCAGGCTGGTTTCTATTTTCTGTATTCAACCAAAAACTGAACTGAGACGTGTGATGGCTCTTCAGTCTGATTAGATTATTTGTCCTGTGTTGATTTCATTTAGACCCCTTTTACATAATTGGCTATTTCTAATCAAGTGAAAGTTTTCCTAATGCTCGATCGCTTCTTGTATGTAAATGGGAGTGGACAAAATAATTTAAAAAAAACACGTTTGGATTTAGTGCATTGTATCCATGCTGCATTTTAACACTGAGAGGTTACTTCTTACTCTAAATAAGGTTAAGTTATTAAAAGTCTAATTGTCATGCAAGTTAAGTTATGAATAGCATACTGCATTTCTCTATACATTTTGTTAAGTTAATAGCTCAATTTATTGCTGTTTGCTGCTAATATTCCCCAGTAAATTGACATTTTAGTTAAGGAACACATTTCTGGTCATTCATGACAAGCAAAGGATTTGTATTTCAAACAGTATTCTAGTAATGTATGTCAAAAATTAATTAATTCATCTTAACTTTTTAGTTCTGCTTTTGAATAAATTGTCCATGTCCAAACTTTTTTGTATAGCTTGCCCTAAAATGTACATTTTGCGCTTTTCTTCTTTGCAAACAAAGGGTTTACTTCTCTCAAATTTGGTTCACAAATGTGTTCAAATCTGTGTTGGTGAGCACTCCTCCTTTTGCCAGGATAATCCATCCACCTGACAGGTGTGGCATATCAAGATGCTGATTAAACAGTGTGATTATTGCACAGGTGTGCCTCGGGCTGGTCACAGTTAAAGGCCACTCTAATATATGCAGGATGGATGGATTATCTGGGTGAAGGTGAAGTGCTTACTAACATGGATTTTATAACAAATTTGTGCTCAAAATTTGAGAGAAATGAGCCTTTTGTGTGCAAAAAAAAGAAGTCTGAGATCATTCACTTCATCTCATGAAAAATGCTCACAAAAACAAAAGTGTTTATTGTTTGTTGAGTGTATTTTTTTCACACTGGTCTTTTAGCAGCAGTCAGACTGTCAGACTGTCTGAGGAGCAGGGGAGAATAAAATATAACATGCACCGGCTGTATGTGATGGGGCACCAGTAGACAGAAAGTCATGATGAATTTAAAGCGAGCCCCACTGCAGGATAATTGGGCAGATTTTGGGTCAGATTCACCTCTACTGACAACTTGATTTGAGGCTGGTGTGACCAGATTATCTGTCCAAATGATCCTGTAGTGTGTGTGAGGTGTTTATAGAATCTTAATGTTACCGTCTGGACCAGACACTGCCCGATTTTGAATCGTAAATTTGTTTAATATTTACAAGCAACGATAAACGTTTTTGCGGCTAACATTAGCGTGGATACGACTGTTGACTAAAACTGATCTAAAATCTCACCTCCAGTTCTGACTGAAGAATAGACCGCCTGTGTTGAGCACTTTACCACAAACATTTTCTCATCTTGACTCGTTTAACTTCTGCTTTTGTTTTGTCTCACTGCAGAGCATCAACATTACTGCTGTGAGTTGCTCCAATGAAATCACATTTCCCATGAAATCATGCACTGTCAAGTTCTTCATGTTCTTCTGTGGTTGTTTGGGACGCCATTATCTTCAAATCTTGTAGCGTGTGAGTGAGAATCTGTGAAGTTGTCTGTGGTGCAACCATATTTTAAATTCTGTTAGGATTCAAGTCTCCTGTATTGTGGGGGGCCCGCTTTAGGTGAAACACTTCCAAACCTTGGTTATGTGACTCAGATTTAAAGTAAATTAGTGCATTAGAACTCTACTACATCTCTGCAATAAAAACACTTTTAATTATTTAACCATTTAGAAGCACATATACAGTCCAACTAATTATCTAGCATGTACTGCTGAGAACCCTGGAGAGAACGGCATGCATTTTCTTGCACACTGGGACACCGCTGAGGGCACTTCATCATGTTTTATCGACCATATGGGTGAACAAGAGGGCACTTCTGCTGTGAACATGCTTTTCTATTACCCCTAACCCCATAAAATAAAAACAATAATATTACATGTACCCTGATTCTGTACTTTAAAATATAATATAATTCACACTTAAAATACCTTTATTGTCACGGCATGATCATCTTAAAACAAACTATCTCTGACATGTTTGGGTATCCAGCCTTCATCAGGGAGTTGTAGGCTTAATGCTGAATCCTTGAAACGTGTCAGAGTTTGTCTAACATGGCCGTGCTGTGACAATAAAAGCATTTTTATTTATATATATTGTCGTATTTTTTGTGATTTTTGTGTAGACGTGTCCCTATCCAAAGAAGTCCTCCTACCCAAGCATTTTCTGAATGAGGTTTATTGCCAGGTAGGTTTTCACATATGAGCAATTTGCCGGGTGTTTGGTGCAAAGCAATAAACATAGTAAGCCGATAAATATAAAGAAGGATAAAAAGCAAGAACTACTTCGGGGCTTCAGGACAATCGTGGGAATAGTTAATTTTATTGATTAGTGTGTGATGTGTTTAAGGAGTTTTCAAGGGGTACAAAAAAAAAAAAGACCAACTGACCAGTACCCATTAAAATCATCTTGTAATTTATACTTTAATTTAGACTTTCAAAGGAACTTAATTTAACTTTATTTTAAGGTGCATATAATCCATTGAAATACCATAACCATATAACAGTCCATTTACTTACAATATCCATTAATCACCCACTCAAGATCTGATTAAATCACACTATTATTAATAGGTATGTTAATTATTTGTTCTTACAAACCCTTATATTGAATGTTTTTCACACAAACACAATTACAGTAATTATTTCTCCTCCTGTCCTCGTCTTCATCTTAACACAGCATCTACACCTGTAGATTTAGTCTTTACTCTTGAACCCACGTCACAGTCACTTTGTGTCTTGTTGTACTCAGTTTAACATACCTCAGGCTCACCTGTTGTTTTGTTGCCCACCAGTAGGAGGGGCTGTTGTTGTGGTAATAATGAAATGCACCTTACATATCTAAGTGCCCTTTCCCCTGCTGCCTGTATTAGAGTGAATGCTGATAAAGCCGTTAGGGATCCATATACTGAAACTCCCCCGTGCTATCTGTGCAGTAAATCTTAATTTCTTTGTTGTTCTCTCTCTGTCCTCCCGGATTGCAAACCCCAGTAGTAAGCAACCACAGCTCCTGGTTCTACCAGTTTTGGTCACTGCATAAAAAGTGTGTTGATTTGGAAAAGTTGCTGGTGTTGCAGATTCTTCTGTGTCATTTGTGTGTGTGTGTGTGCACATGTGTGTGTTGAGCCTCTCAGTGAGTGTTATCCTTTGTGCGAACGGGCTTGTTGGTGGGGCTGAGACGGAGCAGGTTGACATAGTGCTGAGTTGCATGGGAAAGAGAGTGGCGTGCTGTGTTTGTGGACTCAGACAAGCGTGGGGCAAACCGGGTTCGACAGGAGACATCATAGGCAGAAAAACAACAAGATTAGGAATCACCCCTCCCGCTCTTCACCCGCTCTCTCCCCTCACCCTTCATCAGCCAGCTGTCCATGAACTCATCTCTTTATTTCTCCCTGCTCTTTCTTTTTAATTCTGCTCACCTCTCTTCCTCTCGCTGCTTTCTTCAGCTTGCCATCTTTGTTCTCTTATTCAACACCACCTCCCCTCTTCCACCTCAATTATCCAGCTAACTCACTGTCTGCTCCGCTCTCACGGACCTTTCTTAATTCATTTTTACATCGTCACGTCCACTGTTTACCTAGCATTTATCTGCCGTTGTCTCAAACAGATGGTTTACCGGTTACGCAACACATTTATCCATGCGAGTGTGAATATGTCAGAAGTGCTCTGCACATGTTGGGGCTGAATTCAACATTCACACTGATCCTCTTTGTAGAGGAGGCAATGTTAAGTTTTTATCAGGTGCGAGCAGAATATGATGATGTTTTCATTCCAACGGGTCACGGACACGGAGGGTTTGTATTTGAGGGATGATATAGAACAAATATGTGATTTTTGCCCACACCTGACTGTCCATGAGTACTGAGGGAGGGTCGCAGGGTGAATGCAAATGACCGAAAAATGTCACTTATATTAAGTAAGTGTGATTCCATCAACCTGTTTTCATGCACATGTCAACGTTTGGAAAAGGGCAGGCACTTTCAAAAACTACTTGGCAGGTGATTGCTCTATCACCGTCTATCTATATGAGCTAACTTCAACCAATCAGATCAATGACCCATGATGATGTAAATCAAACCTGTGCCAATGCTCGTCCATAGAAGAGCAAAAACATCTTTTCCATCGAGAAACCAGGGTTCTCCCGGGTGCTGTAAATCCACACTTGAATTTTGATGTAATATTTTTCAATGTTTGAAAAGTGCTTAGATTTTGGATGCAGCTTGAAACAGCTTGAAAATTTAATTGCATGACTTTCATAGCAAAATTGCTTTTTGACTGAATAGTTCGCTTTTTAGATGAAGAAATAAACCTTTATTTATTCAGGAGAGGGTTCACTGAGCGTGATGCTCACTTTGCTTACTCAAGGGCACCTCAGTGGTGATAATGAGGGACGGGCAAGCGCTGTCACTTTTCCCACTCAGACTATCCTGCTGGTCAACCTTCCAGTCCTCAGTTCACGTCTCTAGTCTTTAGGCCACTATTGCTCATTTGCCTTTTGCACAAAATGGAGATGACTCTGCTCAAGCCTAGCTCACAACTCTGCATGTATGACTGCACGTAGTAGTGTGTCAGGGTTGTTTTTATGTGTGCCCTCTGATAGGACAGTGAGCGGGAGGCTAGCAGACAGCAACATGCGGGGAGGTTGCCATTTCAGTGAGCTTGAAAATGAAAAATGAAAATAAAGAGTTTTTATATTAGAGTTATTTGTCCACGAGTTGTATGAGTGATTTGTATTGGCTTAACTAAGTTGAAAAGTATGCCAAGTCTACTTATAGACAGGTGATACATTTTGAAACATGAAACTTTATGCTTATGACACAAAAATATTTTTTATAGCATTTAATGTGAAAAGTGAAATCGGGCCTAATCATTTTGAGCATAAAAACATACATACTGTAAATATTTAATTTACCGCAGCTGTAAAGAGTTGGAACAGCTTGAAAATAAACCTTAAGAATGCTAAGAATTTGACTTCATAAAAGGTGGGGGGACCCTGAGAAAAGCTTTCAGAGCTGTTCTTCGCAGCTCTCCAGTTCTGATATTATGATGTTGCTATAGCAGCATGCACGCTAACCTGTTGAGGAGCCTCTTGAGTCCCACCTAAACCTTGCCCGTAGCTGCCAGTAGTTCCTCATAGGGCGCTCATACCCTTTTCCCACCAAGGCAGTTCGAGAGCTGGTGCCTAAATCTTGAACCAGTTCTGTGTGTTTCAACAGCCAAAGAACTGACTCTCGTCCAGGAAAACTGTTTCGAAACTGTTTCGACACTTTGCTGGTCTAGAACAAAGAACGGCTTATATCAGGGGAAGGGGCGGGATTATTGTAGTCATCCAGGCAAGCATCTAGTCTGCCTAATTCAAAGAAAAAAAACAGCGTTTCAGCATGGATATAAAATCGAAGCAGCAGTCATCCATGGACAAGCTGTCTCATTGCACAGTGCAAGAATAAAGAATAAAAAAAATGGTGGTGCATTGATATAAACAAAAAGCAAGTCTGCACTGACTGAAGAATTGGGGTCATCAGCTGATGCACTCAGCTCCTAATATTCACACAACAGTACTGTCTGCCAAAAGTTAACCAGACAATATCAAAATTTAGTTTTAGTAACAATGTTGATAAATTTAAAGCCATATTTCTCAGTTTAACCTTTGCGTAGTTACTGCAGTTTGCGGCTTTGTAGGGCAGAGTAGTGGATGTTAACACATTAATTCACATTTTCTTTTGCTGATTCTCTCCATTTAGATGGAATCTGGACAAGCATCATGGCTCAGATAACCTTACAGAAATATTCTTTCCCTCATAGTGTTGGTTTGAGGCATTAATAATGAGCCTGATTTACAGGTTCACAGATTGCCTTTGGCAATCCATAAATTTCTCAGAGATCACTTTAAAGACTTATCGTCCATTTTGGCTTAAAAACTGAGGTTCACAGCAGCTCATTCATGTTTTTAGAAACAGCAGTTGTAGAAACAATCTCACCACATCTTCCATTTAGCAGATTTTTAGCAGCTAAATGGACCTTGGGGTTTTCTCAACAGCAAAACGTTTGATTCCACATCTGAGTCTGCAATAAATAAATACTTTATACACTGCAAGATGCCAAAAATTTAGCAGATTTACAACAGTCATGTCAGTACCAAAGATAAGATAGATTGAGCAAATTATCGGGGGAAGTATAACCGTTCACAAATTGTCAGAATTTCCATCTAATATTTTATAACTTTAGCTTAAAATTCATTAACTTGGGGCTAAACTATCATTTTAAACGGAGAATACCCTATTTTTCTGCTGGAATCCTTCATATTCTCAAACATAAATTAATCTTTTAAAAAGTAATGGTATAATAGGAGATATTACACTGACCAAGGCAATTTTTAATTTTAAAATACATTTTTAAAGCTGTTGTATGCCTGGTCACTTTATAATTACCTTGAGGTGCCCTTCCTCTCGTCCTGCCCTTTCCCCCTCGCCAGCTAATGACCTTTCACTCTGACAGACAGACAGATGACTCCATTTTACCCCCTCTGTGTAGATGTCAAAAGGATGATAAAGGAGAAGAAAGAAGGATGCGATGAAGAGATGAGGAGCTTAGCAGGATTTGACAGCACACTGTTGGAAAGGAGCAGAGCCGAGAGGACGGATGGATCAGCGGAAAGTAGACAGGAAGGATAACCGGGTTTGTGTGTCACTTTGAACTGGTCTGAATAGACCCTTTCACGCGCAGGGATAACAACATTTGTTACATTAACTTATTGCTGCTTCTCACCTCTGACACCTGCAGCTTAACTGCACTGGTCGAAAATAGAGACATTTTTAATCTTGAATGTTGACATGGTGGACTTTATTTTGAAAAATAGGTTTAAAGTGCATTTCTTCAGTGTAGTAATTAGCTCCAATTTTTTCCATTTCATGTATGTGATTCATGAGGTCAGCTCTTTTGTCATGAACACACCTCCGCATACATACAGTCTGTAATTATCGCTCCATTTAAAGGCAAAATATGCGTCATTTTCCTAAGAAACAATGAATAGACTCATGAACATAATCCCTTTCAATCAGCGCTAATGACCCACGAGAAGTGTGGATGTGTGTGCTGGTGGTGTCTGTAGCTGCAAAGACCCTGTTGTCTGCCTGTATTTCACAATTCTATAATTATTTTGCTGTGTTGGGACACTTACCAACCCAAAATGTTGGTATTTGACGTCCTGGGACGTTCTGGTGCCTTTAGGAACTTACTGATTCAACCTTTGAATTCTGTATTTATGCTATTGTCAACAAATACCATATAGTGTGGACTAAAACCAGAAATGTATCCTATTAACAAGTATTTCCTTTCTTAATATGTTTATTTTTATTTATTGGTTTATTAAACAGGGACAGTGCAGATTAATAAACATTGCTGTAAATACACCAGAGTTAGCCAAGAAGCTATTTTTCATCTGTAGTCCCTGAACAGATGCTCTAAAGTCACCCTAAAAAAACTAAATATAAGATTAAAATTACAGTTATTAATCTTTAATCACATAAAAGCATGCAGGACAATAATAAAAAGAAAAGAGAATATTACTGTTAATAGAAACATAATTCAGAACATTCTTATACTGCAATGTCAAGTACTTGTACTATTTAAAACAACACATGCAAAACAAATAAAGGAGAAATATTAATTTTAATAGAAAACTAAAGAAGACTAAAGACAACATCGTGCTACATTGTTAGACACTAACTGAAACATGCAAAGCAGAAGCACAGGCACAAAAAGCACACACAGAAAACAGTCTGACACAGCAAAACAGCAATAAAAACATGCGTGCAGGTATATGAGGGCAGACTGGCGATAGCAGTGTGTCGCAGAGCTCTGTTGTTGTCTAAAAACTTTCAAAAACATGTCAGTGAGCCGCACTGTTGTACAGGGTGACATGTGGCTTCATTACAATGAAGGAATGGCACTGTAGTTTACACACACACACCCTCCTGCAACCACAAAAACTCATGCACCTAATGCACAGCTGAAAATACTCCCCAACAAATACACTGTTTACTCCCGTAAACCAAATAAATAAAAGTTTCCAGTGCACACCAGGATATTAGAATTGACACTATTTTATTATAAGATTACATTAATACAAGAAAGGATCAAACCAGGCGTTTTGCATGTTGGTTCATCAGATTGGCTCTGAGCTTGATTGCCATCAGGTGTGTCTTTAAGTAATCAGGTATTACCACTTAAAGACACACCTGATGGCAATCAAGCCACAGAGCCAATCTGATGAACCAACATGCAAAACGGCAAGTTAGCTGCTTTGTTTTTAATGCAGAAATCCTAATGAAATAGTGTCAGTCCGTCCTGCTGTGTGCTGGAACTTTGATGTGTTGGTTTGCTGTGGTTTACCCTGCACCAGCTGGCACCCAGAAGAGAAGCACACCGCTGTGCAGTGCAGTATCTTCAGTTTATTTTGGACACTATTTACTCTGATTTTATTAACATTGCTGGCCAGCTGTTTTAGGAAATGATTGAATCTTTCTTCAAAATTAAAGTGAATATTTGTAAAATCTTTCAGAAAAGATTTACACCTTCCATAGGAGTAAATTATCCAGACAGGCAGGGGAAGCTGAAAAGCGTTGTAAAGTAAATGGACATAAATGATAACAGTCATTCTCTGGCACCGGTTTATGGCTGTATTTCACACTCAGACATGCTGCTTTTAAAGACAATTTCCGTAATATTTCCCACAAATGTTAGAGGTGTAAAAGCGGTTATTGTATGGCTGTCAGTTACTGTAATTTAATATAAACTGAAAGGTGCCCTCTGTTTTAGATTGTACAATCAATATCAACATCTCATTTTCTAGTTTTCCATTTCCCAAGATCCCCAGACCCTGATGGCGGGCTGGAGCGACTTAATCAGCAGTTTAAGGAAAACACTTTTTGCTCCTCTGGCTGACAATGAAGGACAATGAAGACAGCTGCTGTACCTCTAGCTGTGTGACTGGAGCCCAGTATGAGCCCGTATTTACATTTCAGTCAATAGAGTATTCACTCATCTGTTTGAATGACCTTGTAAAGTCAGTAATCCCTGCTTCACAATGAATAAATACATAAACAATGAAATTTCATCGGCTTGCAGTCGCTCATTCTAAAAGAAAGTGAGACAAGACGAGGAAGAAAAAAAAAAGAGAAGATGTGTGTGACTCGGATTTCGCAGCAATTCAGTGACTGATAAGTAATTGCACTCTCATACAGAGTGCAGATACTGTTGTTTGTTACCACAGGGTAGTGACCGTGGTAATGGCCCAATCTATACTGCACTTGTGCAGCAAACAGCAAGGCAATCAATGTGTCTCACCAATTACTGCGTTGCCCCTTATTAGACGTAGTATATGTTACATGTTCTTGACACAGAGTCGACAGACAAACTCCTGTTGTGAATGCAATATGTCAGCATTGTGTCTGGTTTTTTTTTTCAGTATTAGTTCCAGCTCTGCAGAATACAGCAAATTTCAAAGAGCAAAATAGGACTGTTTCCAGTGTGCTCTGTCTGCACCCTGATGTTTTATTCAGAGATGAGTTCACTTCACTTCACTCTGCTATAGTGATTTATATAGGGTCTGCTTGAACAAATGAGGGTTTTTTTCCTCCTCAACGCAAAGACAAAGACAGAAGGAGGGGAAAGCTATTTGCAATTTGGAGCATCAATAAAAATGCAAATAGTGGGAAACCATTTCTCAGCTGTGACAATGGAGGCGTCGTCACTGCAGCGCCCAAAGACAGCGAGACGGATGGACCCGCCCGAATCCACAACCCAGAATTCTTTATCATCAAGCTGAACCACAGAGGAGAGGACAGAGGGATTTCTTTTCCTTCTGCGAGTGCTGCTTTTTGTAAAGATGATGTTTTCGTGCTCTGCCACAGCAGTGACTCTCGCTGCTCAAGAGCAGATGTTGGTCTGACCTCACGGCGGAGGTGTCACTGTTGACGTGAGGAGCGGGCCAAGGTCTGTCAATCAATCAATAGGTACAAGATGTCCTTGAGGAAAATATCTTGAGAGACAGGTGTGTTGAAAGAGTCATCTGAAGCTCACAGCTAGAATGTTTTATTGGTAAACAGACAACATTTTTAACCAGAAAAGGTTGTTTTATAAAACCTGTCTCTGCTTGTGGACTTCAAAATTGACTTTGCTAAACCCTTCCCCTGAATAGCTATTGTACATTTATAGTTTAGCAGCTTTCCATTTCACAAATTTCAAGGAAGGTGTATTTTTGTCTATAATCATCAAGTCAGTTGGAAATCCAAGCTGCGTTTTTAACCAATCCATAGAAATATGTTACCTAAAATAGCTTCACTTGCATGTTGAAGCAGTCTGTATGGGCCTTGGTTAGAGAGATGTGTGGTGTTTCATTTACCTCAGAAGTCCAAGTTAACCACCTTCCAGTACATGTCAGAAAACCAAGATGGACGCCCCCAGGAAAACTTTTGTCGGTAGTTGATAAGAAGACATGTAGTTTACACCTACTAACACCGTAGCAACATGCCCATAGATATAAGTTGGACAGTACTGCATGTACAACTTATTTAATGAGACAGAAGTGCTAATAAAGAGTTTTGTTTTTTTTTAAAGTGTATATTACTATAGCTCAACTCCCTGTTGATGCACAGAACGCAAAAATTCCAACTTTCAATTTTAAATGGAACATACCAGTAGTCTTCATTTAAAGACTTTTACTGGTTTCTTTCTTTTCTAGTCTATTTTGACTAGAAAAGAAAGAAACCAGTAACCAGAAACCAGTAAAATTAAAATTAAAAAACTAAACAATTTATTTGCTTAACTACGTAACGTTGACTGTTTAAGCAAACATATTCCCATGAGTCTCCAAATTTCCGACAGTTGTCATAAGCTGAAAAAGTCAGTGGTCACAAGAAATGAGAAGCCTGCTTTTGTCTACTTCTGTCTGAAATCATGAGGCATTGTTTGAAGAAATTTGTAAAACATTTTGAGTGGTAAATGTGCCACAGTTATTATTGTAGACTGCAGATGTTCTGTGCAAGAATGGGCATAGTCTTTGAGACAAGCAGAACATAATGGTATCAGTCAGACAATCCATCAGTCAGCCAGCGAGCTCTAGCAGACCTTTTACTGCAGGAGGCACCGGGAGGCAGTGTTCACATGAGCGGCTACCTGTGGCACACATGGAGAAAACAAAACCATTACTTCACGGTACAGTGGTTGTATCAGCTTCTGATGGCGAGCAACTGGTTGAGGACAGCAGGACCTTGAGGCAGACGCATTAAGAAGCATGTGAAGTCAATGAGAGTTTTTCTTTTCCCTGACTTGGTGTTTCCATGCTCGCTGATTCTCCCTCTGAGTGGAGTAAGTGCACAGGTAAGCTTCCAGCGTATTGGTCCAGACTGAGATGGAAGAAATTCTTGATCGACTCTGACGTGCAGCCCAATGATTTTTTTTTTTTTTGAGTGTGTGTGTGTGTGATTGTGCAAACAGAGAAGCAAACTTGGTTGTTTTTGAGTGTGTGTGTGTACGTGCAGACACACACATACACACAGGTGTTTGTCACCTCTTACAGAGATCAAAAGGTAAATTCCATCCTTGGGGTGCAGAAGTTCTCCACTTATCCAGTTATTCTAAACCACTTGCCTGCAAAGTTTTGAATATTTCTCTGAATATTATGTTGCTAAGCAGCTTATCAGACATTAACGACAACAAAGTCACAACTCCTACATCACCTCTGAAATATCACGCCGTTCTGTACAGTGGAACCTTTCGTACAAAGACAGACACACTGGAGCACTCTTGACCCCTGAGGGAACACAGGGATTAAAGGTAATCTCTTTCATTTCCAACACCTTCACGTCTCTTTCTTATAATTCTTGTCATTTCCTTTCTCCACTCTTCTCGTTCTACCACTCTTAGATATGAAGGTGCTACAGTGAATAGAACCGAACAGTGTTCTTTGGCTTGTCACCATAGGAGAACCATTTTTGGTTCCATGTAGAATCTTTTATAAAGTTTCCACCTGGAACCGTTTCAGGGGTTCTACCTAGACCCCAACATAAAGGGTTATACCTAGAACCACCTAAAGGTTCTGGTGGCTCTATCTAGAAAATTACCACCTTCTAAGGGTGCTAGCAAGAATCCACCCTTTTATACTCCAAGAATTCAATCTAGAACCCACCCAAGGGGTTCTACAGACAACCTTTTTATATTGCCAGGGCTTCATGTTGAGTCCACCCAGGGGGTTCTACAGAGGATTCTACAAAGAACCATATTGTATTTGACATATGGGGGCAAAAAGAGAGTAAAAAGTTATTATAAACTCGTAGAACAAAACCTCACTAATGGTTACAACTAAGCCAGCACAAAAAAATAGCATTACCAGAATAAAGCACCACACTCTGAATAGACACATTAAGTTGCAGAAGTTCTACTTAGTCCAGCAGAGCAGGCATGATGGGACAACCTACCTTACAAACAAGAGAGCCAGAGAGAAGCACACTCTGCTCTGCCTGCTATTGTTCGGCATGAAGTGATGGGTGAAGACAAGTCAAATCAAACTGATTAAGAGGTTCCAGATAAATCGACAAAAGTTTCAGAGAATCAGGAGAAATGGCTGCACGACGGGAGCAAGACTGAAAACCAATATTTAATGCCCATGACCTTTGACCAGTCGACCAGTCAATTTGGAAAAGTGTCCTGTGGTCTGACAAGTCCACATTTCAAATTGTTTTTGGATTGGACGTCATCATGGACGTCGTGACCTCTAGGCTAAAGAGGAGGAGAACCATCCAGATTGTTACCAGTACCGACTTCAAAAGCCACAATCTGTGATGCTACAGGTTTTGGAGCAACATAATGCTGCCACCTAGACAACGCCCTTCTCACGAACATTCCTGTTTTTCTCAACAATACTGGGACACATTCTGCACGTTACAACAGTGTGGCTTCGTAGAAAATGTATGTTTACATAGCATCCCAACTTATTTGGAACTGGGGTTGTAAAGAAGAAAAGTAAATTATCCCAACAAAAGATTACAGGCCAACAGAACTTTGTTTAGTTTATTTCAAATCTTAAGAATTTGAGTTTTATTCTAAACTCAAAAATCTAGTTTCTTCAAAAATAAACCCTTTCTTCAAAAAAGGGTTCTTCAGAAGCAAATGGTTCTGGTTGGAACCTCAGCCCTTCAGACAGAACCCTTTTGGAATTCTTATTTCTAAGAGTTACTCTCCCGTCTCTGCATATACAATGTGTGTACAAAGATTTCCACCGTGCACAGACTGCGAACGCTGCTGTAAATCCTACCTATCTGTTGTCACAACTGTATGTATGTGTGTGTGAGCGAGTACGAGTGTGTGTCCTCACTGGTTGGCAGTAATGCAGTAGAGTTTAGGCAGAGTGAATGATCACTCTGTTTATAGGGATTTGATTGCAACCCAGAAACCAGCCCACATTCTCCGTCTGTCAGCTGCCAGCGAGCAGCCTGGCGTCAACATTTTACTCCCTGAAACTCTGCCTTTCTTTTCCCTTTTCCTTCTCACTGCCTCTCCCTCCTCTCCTAATTCTTTTTTCCCGCTCCCCTCCCTTTCTCAACAAATTTATTTATTTGTATCCCACCCCTCCCTCCCACTACCACCACCACCTCCTCCCTCCGTCTTTCTCTTTCTGTATGTGCTCTGATTTCCCTGGGAACTCGGCAGCAGCAGACGTACGCCGTCTCCTCTGAAAAAAAGCAAAAAGAAACAAACAGGCGCACACAGTCAAATACACGTGAACACGCATGCACACACAACCAGGCAATATGCACATGATTATTCCATGCGGATTACCTGGGAATGTCAGCGCCTGGATGTAATAATTTAAATATTTGTTTACTCTGAGCTCCCAGTCGCCCAGTATGTGGTAACAGAAGTTTATGAAACCAAATTAATTATCTGTGCCAGTTCCCACAGGACCAGCAAAACACACTGCTCATCAGAAATTTGTACAGAAGATTGGAATGTCCCCTCTGACCTAAAGCAGTGTTTTTCTCTGTGTGTCTAAAACTATGTGTGTGTAGTATCTTCTGGTATCTTTCAGTGTGTGTGTGTTGTATGTGTGTGTGTGCACGCGCATGTTTCAAATGCTTAATTTTCCTCACACACAAAAGGGATTCTTGAGTATCTTACCCAGTAGGCTTTGCTGCTGAATAACTATTGTCTCTGTGTTCTCTCAAATCATCCGGTAATTGTGTTCAAATAGTTACAAAAATGAAAGTTGAGCCGATGCACTGGACGTGACCTGACTTTCACCACTTTGTTTTGGAAACTTTCTAGTCACGCAGCCCAAAAATATTTACAATATGAGGACAAAATCCTTAAAATCAATAGAGGATGTACTGCATATACACCAGTATGATTGCTTGTCACCAGGCTTGGGGAGTAACGGATTACATTTAATGGCATTACGTAATCTGGATACAGAGAAGGTAACTGTATTTCATTACAGTTACAGATTAGAAAAATATGTAATCAGATTATACATTTAGTAAAAATGGGTATTATAAACAGGATTACAACTTTAAAATAGATTTTAAAATAAAGGACAATATACCACAGTGCCACTCTGGTTTCAAGTGAGCTAATCTTACAGTTGCTAATTAATTATCATGGCCTCCAGTGAAAAAATGCTTCACCAGGTGGAAATTTCAACATTATGTTGTCTTTAAATCAATCAATCAATCACTAATTTGCACACAAGAAAGATAAGAATAGCCTGACAAACTAATTAACCAAACAAAAAAACCTAAAACACTATCAGTATTAGGTTTGATAACTTCACCAAATTTTATATATATTAAGGTAATCCAACAGTAACAGAGAGTAATCCAGTTACAGAATCTTAATGTTGTGATACTTGGATTAGATTACTGACTACATTTTTTTAACAGGTAATTAGTAACTATATCAATACATTTTTAAAGTAATCCTCCCAACACTGCTTGTAACACATGACCTGCAATCATACGATGTTGAAATTTTTAAATATTTACTGAAATACGGTGGGTGAGGAAGTACACTATTCAGATCCTGAACTTACTTAAAGAAATGTTACTTAAAGCTGCAGTAGGTAGAAAGCCTGCAAACGGTTGATTTTTGAGTCTCATCTGAGTTAGGTTTGGTTTTCTGTGTCCTCAGCTTCTCCCACTAGATGAGCAGCGCGCCCTTCATGAACGCAAGTAACCGTTAACGAGGCTCGTGAGCGAGCACAGACCGACAGACGTCAACTGTGTGTAATAAAACAAACACCTGACAGTAAAAAACACCGACAGAGGAGAGAAACTACATTTAAAAACATGAAGATTCAGTGTGAAGATAGAAAAGTACAGAGAGCTGAACATAAAGAGACTTTTAAAAATGTCTTTCTCTCTGCTCTCCTGCACACATGAGCTCAGCATCACAACACACGCTTGTTGGAGGGGGACAGAATCGCCACATGACTGCAGCCCGCTTGGGGTTCATGTCGGGCGCGGCTCTCCGCGATATAAGCGGTCATGAAAATGCAACTTAGCGGCAACACAGTTTGACTCGCGCGGCCTAAAATGTATAAAAGCACGGTGTCATTTACTCACCATGTAAACGGCGCGGTGGATTCCTCCATGGTGCTGCTGCATACATGTTTACAAGCAAACATCCCAAAAGTTTAAGAAACAGACTCTGAGCTCTCATCTGGCCGGTCCGCGGCTCTGTCTGTCGGCTCCGCCCGGTCCTCTCAGCACTCGGCAAAGCTCCGCGATACAAGTGAATGAATACAACTAAAGGTGAACTCAAAAATAACTGAGTGAGCTGACAAACTCCTGAGTTGAGCATGTTGCTAATTAGGCTATTTTCTCTTTATTATAATGCCGTTTTATAGCAACTTTTCCTGCAGTTGTTTCCGTCTTTGATTCAGGGCCTGAGGGAAGTAACGTGAATGCGCAGCTGCTCTAGTAGGAGGAGTCCCCCAGGTCCTAAAAGACCTGTGATTGGTTCAGTCTACCGGTGCGCTACAGATTCTCTAAATGCTGAAATTAGAGGCATAGAGGAGGTGCAGCAGTGTAGCTCTCTCTCAGAACACCTGATTTACAATATGCTTAAAGGTTTTTATGAAATTATTTCTCAATTATACCAAGACAATGTTGCCTACTGGAGCTTTAAGTAAAAAGTAAGCATGTATGTACGTAGAAGCAGAAAAATGTACTTGATGCAGAGAAATGGTCCTGCTGAGTGATACATTATTATATACTTTATCATTATAATATTGTTACATTCAGGTCCATCCTCAGGAGAGTCAAAGGGTACAGATGATCAAGGCCCAGTGGGGACAGAAGTCTATCAACAACAGCAGTTTACTTACTAACTTATATTGGGTTTGACTAAAATATTGGTATTTCGCCCGGGGGTGCCTTACATCCTGCGTCACACCAAGTCTTGTGCGCCTGATGCGTGTCACTTTGGGTCGCCCAGTCATTTTCCGGATAAGCGAGCAAAATGTTACCTAAAAAGTTGTTTATTAGCTCAGACTTTGCCTTAACCCCATCATTAAACTCATGTCTAACTGTGACCTCAAGCAGAGATGATTTTGTATTTTTTGTGATCATCGATTTACAAAGATACACTCTTTACACTCCTGACACGGCTGGAACCAAGACTAGACAACTGCCCTGCAGATTTTCGAATGACTTTTATCGGACTGTAGATGAATTTTCACATTGACCATCATAATGTTATACTGGAAAATATAACTAAATCAGGGATGTAAATTATAGCTTCCCCTCGTTGATTGAGACAGTTGATTTGACATTAGATTTGTTAAACTCTCAGCCTGATTTCAAAGAGGTGGCTAAACTGACTTTACTTGTGTTTACCCCCTACTACTCCCCTGAATGAGCCCTGAAATATATTGACAAGATGGACTAAATTATGTCTAACAAAACAAATAAATTATACTAAGATGTGGGGGTCTGTATTCGGTGTAGTATCTTGCCCATATGCGCTTATAAACATCAAATAAATTGATCTCATGCTCTCTGCATGCATTATTCAGTCTAGTTTGCCAGGCTTAAGAAATAATATGTAATAATACGTTAGCACATTCACTTAACAAGATTTTTGTTTAAACCACGGCTGCACTGCTCTTATAAGGTTTTTATATTGCAACTTGCTTGTGCTGGAGTGGGTGTGGATGAGGGATGTGTCTGGCCTGCATGGATTAATGTAAAAGCAGGATTTCAGTGTTGCAGTTGGTTTAGATGAAGCTCATTTTAACTGTGTAACTAATGATTATTTTCATTATGGATTAATCTGCTAATTATACTTGATTGCTTGTTTGATTTGCAAAACTTTTAATTATGAATAGGAAAGGTAGAAAATCCTCAAATTTAGCTGGAACGATGAAATGTTTTTGCATGAAAAATACGCAAATGATTATACAAGTACAGACTCGAGTAGCTGACTGACAGAAACTTAATTGGCAACTATTTTGATAAACTTTTGGGTAGTTTAAAACAAAATATCATATTTTGTAAGCTTTTCACCTTTTCTATACAAAAAATGTAGCTCAAAGTATCTCAAATTTGTACTTGAGTAAATGTACTTAGTTACATCCCCATCTCTCTTACTGTCCTATTTCCTATCATCTCTCTTCTATTGGTTCTCTAATGAAGACATAAAATGTCCAATGAAATACTTTTTAAAAATCATAAAAAGATGATCAGCAATGAAGCAACATAATACTGCTTCCAGCTCCCTTAATAAATTAAGATTACTCTTAATCAATCAGTGCATTTGGTTGCAACTTCCAGTGAGGAGGTGCAGTGAGATGACCATCCTCCTTTGGAGGTGTGTTAATAAAACTGAGGCTCTAAATGGTACCGTATGCTTAAAATAAACTAGTTCGTACAAAGTGTCTCTCAAACATGCCCAAAAGCAGAACTGCTCCAGAAGGACATTTCCTAAAGGTGTTGTGAAAAGCCTGCCGGTCATGGAGGGAGACGAGACACAATGAATTGTATGAATGAGGATAATAGAACACACTTTCTCACACACAGTCTCTCCTCAGAGGCATTCACGCTGTTGCATTTGGTTGTACTCACACAAAGTGGTGGAAGTAATCGTGTAAAGAATGAAATCAACAGCTTGAGAGAGAGAGAAGTTCAAATCCTGCTTAGTTTCTCACCTCCATGCAACTCAGCTGTGTGAAATAGGTGTGTCTGTTGAGTTTTTGGTTTTGGTAAAATTGTCAGAGTCATATTGGAAAGGTGGAAGGGGGAAGGGGGGGGTTTTAGATGTTTGACGATCTGACAAACACTTTGAAGCATACTGACACCTTTAAATGACTGAAATTTTCATCATTCTGCATGAAAGGAAATCCCTGAAATGTACTCTCTCCACAGCACCGCTTCTTCTGCATGTCTGTCCTCTCTCGTCCTTGTTGCATTTCACACTCTAAAAGCAGCTGCAAATGTGTGCGTGAGCAAAGTCTGAAAAGGTGTGTTCTCACAAGGCCCAAACATGATGCCTGAATTATGACCAGGAGGCTGAAGTCCAGCTGATATGACTGTTAACAGCTAAATCTTTAATAAATTTACATGCATTAACCCAGATAAACCTCAAGACCATGGAAACCAAATAACTAACCAAATAATGTGAATATAAATAGTAAAGTTCCCACTCTTCCTGATCTAAGAGCGCAGCTGGACGAGGACCAACACAATTTTCTTACCAGTTTTGGCTCTCAGCACTCCGGGGCTGAATCAGGCTAATCGCAGTTAGCAGCTAGCAGCTAGCAGCTAGCAAAGTTAATTGAATTACAAGTAAGGCTATCTTTCCATCAGGAAATTTGGTACTGAAACGGCCTCTGTACTGAATTCCCTGGAAGTCTGGTCGTGTTCACTGGGAGGCTGCTGAGCCTTGTTCGATTGCTCACTAACCACAGTTTACAACCAACAGTTACTGCTAACTACTCTAGCAACAAGTAACCTGAAGCTAATCTATCCCAGGTTACCAGTTATCCCCCTTTTTTTTTTCTTTTTTTTTTTGGGGCTGAAACTGTCCCCAGAAATGTCCCAATATATACCAGCTTCATATTGCTCTTCTTCTTCTACTAATTACAAACTTAAACTAGTTGTAGAGAAACCCTCTGTGGAAAACTCATCCAGAAGCTAGTAAGTGTCACATGAATCCACAACATCACCACAAACTTTTTTTTCAAGAGAAATAGGGAGTTAATTCAAAGAGAATACACAATTTTTGAACAAGCAATGGGAAACTGTTAACCAAAGTATTTTATGGTCTCCGTCTTGATGTATATATTAAATACAGTGTATTGAATCATTGTAGTTAGCCATACATTCACTCACCGTGGTACTGTAAACTATGATTTTCTGACACAGTTTATCACAGTTTTTGTTATCAGTCGGCCTGCATGGTTTATTACAGCATAACAGTTACCATGGTCGAAACCAGAATGATCCCCCTTTCATAGATAGTATCAGTGGATATTTAATTGATGATATACTGACTGACAAAGTGGAAACGTCTGTTTTCATTACTTAAGTAATTAAGTTTTGTTACTTAAGTAACTGAGAGCTGAGCAGTTGGAGGACAACAGAGGGGAAACCAGAAAACATTTTCTCCATAAAATATGATCCGCTTTCACCCAAATCAATCAATAAAGTTATTCGGTTGTGCTTTTGTACAGTGAGGCCTGAGAAACAGTAAACTCCAGGTGAAGAGATGTATTCTCCTTTGATGCTCCGCTGAGTCATAAGCAAGAAAACGTTTCATTAGACGCAAATTTAGTTCACGCCCCCGAGTGCAGGATGAGTCATCAACAGTTTTTTTTAAATCATTTTCCAGAAAGAGAAACTCTGACAAACTAGTAAGTACCCCAGATTATACAAAATGACTTTTTTTTGCCATTGTTTGGCCAGATACTAGCATAGAAGTGACATGTGGTTCAATGTACAGTATGTGTGATAAAAATATATTTATTTTGACTTAATGGAAACTTTAAAGTTTCCAGCCAGGCAGCTCAGCAAGAACTTGTTATTGATATGATTGATGATGAATAGCATTGAATGTGTGTTAACCAGCTGAACCCAGTTCTATTGTCCACAAACGGCAGCTGACTGTTTCAGTTTAGCAAGTTTAGCTACTCAAAATGATTAATCGATTATCAAAATAAATGCAGATTAACTTCATCATCTGTAAATAATTGTTATAGAAAAAGTTGTAGCTGTGTTTTATGTTTGTTGTTGGGTTTATTTGTTTGTCCAGCTGTTCCTTCCTTTGTTGTGTGCAATATATTGATTGATTGGTTGATTGATAGAGTGATTCAAAGACAAAAAAAACTGTGAAATTTCCACCCAGCGAAGCATTTTTTCACTAGAGGCTATGATAATGAATTAGCAACTGTGCATGGTAGTATATCGTTCTTATTTTAAAATTATAATCCTACTAATAATCCCCATTTTTATTGAATGTATCTGTAATCTGACTACATATTTTTTATCTGTACCTGTAATGGATTACAGTTGCTTTTTTTTATATCCAGATTACATAATCCTGTTACATGTAATCCATTACTCCCCGAGCCTCCCCCCCAGCTCAGAGCTGATCGGCCCCGGGATGAATATCACTCTTGTCTCCCCCAAATCCGAAGTGTAGAGAGATTTGTTTTCTTGGAAAGAACACTTGAGAATACCCACAAAATAACTTTTTGTCATTGTTAGTCCAGATACTGACGTGATGTATAGCACAAAAAAACAAAACTTCATCACTGATTTTAACTTCATAGGAACTTTAACACAGCGGGAATCTAATTGTCATGTGTGGATCTGGTCTGTTTCCATACACGTGCTGCCATGTGACTCAGTGTCAGAGATCTGAATACACAGACAGCACTATGAAACATACACCTCCATCAAGTTCAACAACACCTCACACAGAACCACAAAGCGGCCATCATCCACTCCTACTGAGCCAGAAATAGGCACCGCTGTCTCAACACCGCATTGATATACGAGTTAGCTGTGATGTGTGAGGTTAAGTACAAAGACGGTTGATGCTGATGGCGGCTCATGGTGGGCGGGGAGAAGGGGAGGGAGGGAGGAAGGGGGTTGCCGGGGCCAGGCAGGTAGGTAGAGAGGGAGAGGTTAGGGAGAGTGGGTGTCCTGAATGATTCATACAAGCTACTCCCAGAACCGCTGCTGCTGTACTCGACACCGGCAGCAGGATATGATAGCGCGTGTCTATGATATAAAGAGTTTTCTCTCCTCACTCCCATGTTGGAAAGTTCAAAGTTATTGATTTGGCCAGAGAGCTCACTCAGAGTAGGTGTCGCAGATACCTGGCCGGCCCACTAGATAATTTTATTTTTACGTGCAGCAAAGCAGGACCATCGCTCTGCCCGCGTGGTGGGACATCACAAAGAAACCCTCGGATCTCCTGCTTCGTTCCTATTCGTCTGCGCCGTCTCCCATCTCTGCTGGCCTTTCCTGCTCTTCTTCTCTCTTCTCCCTCCCTCCAAGGCCGTGTATAGTGCGAGATAAAGAATGGCAGAGTCGGGTACAGAGGGTAGGCTGGCAGGATCACTGTTTATAGACGTTTGAGCCCAGTCTCTGAGAAAGGTAATTTCACGCTTGGTGGCTCTGACTCCAGTTCCAACGTTGTCCCTGTGATTAATTAGGCTTTTTAAACGAACAAACCAGGAGCCAGGTGAAGATGTTAATTATCCCACCGTTATGCAGATAGAATATAGTCACGGCCCTGCAGCGCTGGTTAGCACGTACACATACACAAAGGTTGGACACACATCTGCCCGCACATGAGCACTCATATACAAATCTACATATAAAAGAGAGTGAAATGTCGAGCCAAACAAAGAGAAAAAGTCATCAAATCCTCTCCAACATCATTGTATTACAGCTGTCTCGGATTCACCTTTTTACTCACCACACGCAGTCTTATATCATTAGGCAAACGAAGCAACACGGCACCGACTTCAGCAATATCCGTAATGATCCAAACACACGCACAAGTGTGTAATCTCTGAGCCAAAGAAACAAACAAGCGTACAACAAGAATTCTTTTATAACGGACTGGAAACCTGAATCATCCACTCACAGTCGTCCTCGTTATATAACAACCAGATATGTCTGTCTGGATGCTTGGACTCTAAATATGGTTTGCTGTAGGTAGCCTTGTAATTCTTTCTAGGAAAATAGTGATGTTGTCGTCAATAGTTTTGTGTGTTATTCCCGTCTTTTATTCCTGCTTGCGTTTGTGCGGTTTATTTAGCCGCTCAACTTCTATCTGGGATGTTATCAGCAGCTCGACAAGGTACTTACAGACCCAGCAGAGATGGTCACAAATAAATCTTAAAATCAAAAGCATCATTTTACAAATTACAAAAATACTTGCTCAAGTGTATTTGAAATAAAATACAAAAAATAATTATATGAGAAATTATTTAGTCAAAATGCAAGTAATTTGAACTTGAAAATGCAGATTACAAACTGATATTATGACATTTTAGGCATTTAGTAGCCACAATATGGGTCTGACTTTAAAGAAGCAATATGTAAGAATCTTAGTTTAGTTGCTAGGCAACAGATGGTGAAGCACCGACTGCAATGCCACCACACCTGCCAGATGCAGCCAGCGGTGATTTGCACAGTTGCGCCAACATTAACATGACCTCCACATATGTCGCTCCGAGCTGAAACAGGGTTTCAAACTGAAGCGGCTGTTGATCACCTGCAGCTGGTTAAGAAGAGTGAGAAGTCAGCTGTAATTTGAGATGAGAAGAGAAGACTGAGAAAGAGCTTCAAGATTTTTTGCAGAACATTATGATGTCACAGTTAAGATGACCTTTAACCTTTAGAATAAAATATGTCATCACCTTATCATTTATCCTATTAAATATTTGTGTGTAATTTTGTCATAATTAGTGCATAAATTCTTAGGTTGTGTGTTTAGTGAGGTCACCATGACCGTTGACCTCCAAAATCTATTCAGCTAATTGAGTCCAAGGGGACATTGCGCGAATGCTGTCGAATGGGACGAGCTGAAAACATAATGTAGTCTTACATATTGCACGTTTAATGCCCCCGACACTGAAAAGATGAGCTCTACGAATTTCCCACATTATAGATTTGAAGTGACCAATCAGGATATCCTGGAGGCTGCGTGTTCGGTGGTTTCTGAGTAAACAGTCAGTTGAAATGCAGCTGTGATCGGGCTAATTTTCTGCAAACCTAAGAGAATAAAAAGTATGTCTTGAGAATAAAATGATATAATATAAACTTAAAGTATTTAAAATACACAAATACAGGCTTTTTGTTGCAAATCACACCTCTTTTTTTTCTGCCCAGCAAAATACAAATGTTACAAAAGTCAAACACCAAACTGACAAGTGAAGACCGTCTGATAAAACTCTGGAAAAAGCCTGCAATTTACTTTGAGTTGGGAGGGTTTTATAAAACCACTGTTTCCAAAGCCAAGAATGAACTTTGGTGCTTAAAGTGCTTAAAGAACCATCATAACTACACATTAGTATCATAATGATTTACTTATTCTGTTCCCTCTTCACTCATTGTTTGTGTAGATTTATAGTGATACAGAAAGGTAAACACATTCTCAATAAAGGTTGAGCCTTTGAAGTCTTTATTTGATGAAACTGCGGAACTGAAAACAATATTGTAAATCAGAATCAATCAAGATGAGATACCATAAACAAGAATTAAATTACAGCGGTTGTAAAAATGAATTAAAACTGGATTCACACATAGACTAACTGTCAGATCAGTTACACTGTCAGGAATGACAGGAAGGAACAAAGTATGTCTGTGAAAGAAATCCTGAGAGCTGATTGAAGAAGTTTCCAGAGACCTTGATGTTTTACACAGAAGCATTAGCTGAAGTTCAATTTAGGAGACCAGAGGAGCTTCATCAGTGAGTCACTCTGCCGCCAGAATCTGAAGATGTGTTGGAAACAAGCTTTTCCCGAGTTGACCTGTAAGTCACGTTTGCATGTCACATGCAGCACCTTCTACTCCGGTTCTCTATCAGTCTGTTTGGTTTAATGCAGATTAAACCTTCCTTCCATTGAGTCCCCGGTGAGACGGAGACAGCGTTATCAGGACAGCTGCTCTGGCTGGCCCTGAGACAGAGCGGAGACAGAGATAATTGAAATATGCTTTTAGGATTTGTAACTGACACCAGATGTGACCTGGTCATTTTACCTTTTGCCTAAAGGAGAAGAATTCCTTCGCAATGTTAAGTGAAACATCAACATTAAAGGTTCTTTGTGGAGTTTTTGATCTCTAATCATGCTAATGAGCTGGATGAGGACATGTTTGCACACTATTCCACTAATCTACAGGTGGCGGCAACATGCAAAGACATGCTGCACAGTTATGGTCCTGTGTTTTGTTTCCAACTGCAACAACAAAGCATTTTGAATCCGCTACCAGCTTGATTCAGTATGGGACTGCCTCAGACTGTGTTCTTTGCAACAGCCGAGGCTCATGGGTACCGTAGTATTTAGACGCGTCAACCATTCCAAACTTGATTTGTAGAAACACAGTTGAAATAACTAATACTGATGACCATAACATGTTTAGTAACACTGAGGACATTATAAGGAAAATTTGAATTGTTAATATAAATTGGGGAAAAACACACATCTGGAGCCAGCAGCCCCTTCCAAATTACAACTCTATTAAGAGTTTAACAGAATGATGTATTAGCCTCAGACAGCAATGGCCAGTTTAGTTAGCAGTAAACTAAACTGCAGGAAAAACAAATAAAAAATGTGAGGAGTTGATTTTTTGAGAATAAAGTCAAAATGTTAAAAATAAAGACAAAATGTGGAGGATAAAGTTGTCAAGGATAAATTTGAAATGTCATAATTAAAGCGAGAATGAAGAGGAACTTTAATTACTTCAATAAGTTTCTTTTTGCACTTTGAGAATAAACTTGAAATGTTGAGAATAAAGTCAAAATATCAAGAATAAAGAATAAAGAATATACTTTTTTTTACTTAATTCTCAAAACGGTCTTTTCAACATTTCAACTTAATTCTCCAAAATGCAAAATTTAAAAATCCTCCTTTGATTTAGTTTTTCTTAGGTCTGAAAGTAAAGTCAAACTACTGAAAGTTTGACTTTTGACTTTATTCTTGGCATTTCGACTCTCTTCTCGAAATGAAAAGGAAACCAAAGTTTTCTTTCTCAGTTCAATTTTTTTCACTTGTGCCTGGCTATAATACTCTTCATTAAACAGTTTCAATCTAATCAATCAATCTCAGAGGGAACTGTGTCAAAATCTTGTTATACAACCTTGTTGTTAATGATGAATAAATCTTGTATTCTCAGTCCTTGTATTTGGGGAGTGTCAACATTTGCTCGGTCACAGATCTGATAAAATGGCTGATAATGTTAGTTAAACTGTAACTGCTGTGGAAGTATGTGAGTAGTGATAAATAACAGGCAGAATACTGTTATAAGTCATTTTATGATTTATGATTTGTTCTTATGTTCAAAAGAAACATGTTGTTCCAGAACTATAGTGCACTATATTTACCCTCCGCCTTTTTTATTTGAGCTGAGTTATTAATTTATGCACTTGTGCCGTCAAAAATTCCCACAATAGAATGAAAAAATAGCATCCATGGTAATGGTAATTCACCATCATGCAAAACTATTATTATTATCCCTATTATACAAGGATCAGTGAATAAATGAATGGAGGAGGGAATGATTTCAGACACAGTCAACTCATAAGTTAACTTTAAACTTAAGCTAAAGTTTTATCAGAGTCTGTGTCAGTTTTTTGTTTTTTTTTTAAAAAAGGACTAAAGTTTCATTTGGAGATTAAACTGCTGCAACGAAAGTACATTATTTATAACTTCTTTTTCTAACTCTGTTTGTCAAGACTAAGGGAGTAAAATTTAAATCAATACACCAAAACTTGAAGGATGAGCGCAGCTCTAATGAGCAGGTTCTCTGATCGACTCTCAGTCATTCTGACTATGAAAAAGGAATGTGAGTCTTTTTTTTTTTTAAAGCAAAACCGAAAAAGATTAACACAATATTTTCTGTAGTTGATAAAAAAGAAACAAAAACACGTTAACGCCGCTGATCCAGCCATGTAGAGAGTGACCTTTCAAAAAGCGTCCAGCTGGCGGTGGCGTGTTGTTTGAAGTGTGACTCTGTCTGTACGTCTCTCTCAGTGTGAACTAGCAGCAAGCAGACATCAGACAACCTATTAAAGACTCAATTAGACGGTCTGCGTATTGGATTCCTGTGGCTATCTGTCCTATTGAAATACGATTACAGAGAGACAGAGAGGAGGAAAACGAGAGATAAAGAGCAGAAGATAGAGACAAACACACGCAGGCGAGGAGAGATAGACAGAGAGGGAGAGGGAGACAGATAAAGACACAGAGGGGGAGGCTGAATGAAACGCCTCTGGCATCAAAGAATGATTAGAGCTCGGCCAACATAATGTGACACACATAAGTTATGGCCCCGGTTTTTCTCATGTCGCAGTACAAAAGCTGACATTACAGATAGCTAGCTGGTAATCCAGTAATGCAGTGTAAGAATGATACACTTTCTCAATTCAATAAAAGCTTTGCTGATGTATTTTGATGACTTGACAAATGGGTTTTATAAGAAAACGCTCGTGGAGCCTGTGGAAGTGAAAACATAAGTGGATTTAATATGAATAAAAATAGTAATATGCATTTTCAGAGCTCCTTTTTTTACAAAGTTGAGGTGTCTCTCTTTGTCACTCCTTCTCACTGCTTGCCTGCCGCCCACTTTGTTTCTATTTCTGCCCCCTAATTACCAGCTGTCTATCACTCTTTCCCGACTCAGTTGTTGAACTGCGACTTACACTCCCCGCGGACTTTTTCCTCGTTTTATTATTTTACAACACAGAAATCACGGTAGGTGTAATAAAGTTGTTTTTTTTTTAACACTGACTCTAAAAGTGAAAATTAATATCTAAATTAAGCGCAAAGTTATTAAACACAAAATAATTAGTTGACTGAATAATCACTTCATGTTTAACAGCAAATTCAGCTAATTCTGGATCAGACTCAGGCCTGGGCTTTGATATTTCATATATTCTTGTTTTTCAGTAATTCCTGTGTAGTTTTGACTCACTTGGTGGCTTCTCTTTGAACCACCAAGGCTGTGATTGTACCTCAGTTGTATGTCACTTTAAACAAAAGCCAAATAAATAAATGTGTAAATGTATAAATGTTTGTGTTTGTGGTCCAGCACTGGGACAATTCCCAGCGGACTGGCAAGCTGATTGGCCTGGAGTGTCAGGAACGTGTTAGAAATGCTAAATGAAACAGGTAAATCAAAAAGAAAACAACACAGGGCGGCAACTAGAGCTGTACTGGTACTGATACTACGATTCCTTAACCATACTTTTTTCTGTTCTAACTTTATAATATCTATTTCATTATATTTTATGGTACAAATGCTCACTTCAAAGGAGGAAGCTTTTCAAACACCTGGGAGCAGCTGGAGAAACTGTTTTTACTTTGTGCACTTTACTCAACCTGGATCACTGGACTAAAATGAAGAAACTGATGGAATATCTGTACAGTTTGAGACTATATGAAAAATATAAACTATTGTCAGGAGTGTGCATAATCCAAAGATGGAGAGGAAGGGATCAAGGTGGGTGGCGTTTGTGGCACTGGGAAATAGTTGCAAAATGAGACCTCTTACTCTTCCTAGCTCTAGAAAGCAGTCTTCACCTGGACTTCAGGTTATCCATCCTTGCAGCGGGGAGGAGAGAATGCGCCGGGATGACGTAGTGAATGGGCTAACATGTTAGCTGCACTGGCTAGTTATGAGATAGATAAGGAGCTGGTGGTAAAAAACCAACAAACAATGATCCCTGTCTCTGGGCGTAACATAGATATCTTTATTTATGTCTCTTGTATTTTCTTATTTTTATATTTTGTAGTTTTCTTCACTTTTTATGTGTGTGTCATTGTTTAACAGCATTCAGAGTGGAAAGCAAAACAAGAATTTGATTGTGCAGGGAAACTTGTTTGTGCATATGACAATACAACGCTTTGACTCTGACTTGACTTGTGTTTTTCCTGCATGCCTCTCCAACATTTGACAGCAAATCACCCGTATTATTAGATTTTGGTACAAGCATGCTGCATGCTTGTTTGCTCAGAGACACTTTACTTCTTATTTAAATGTATTATTATATATTTAAATTTGGTACTGAGTGATGAGGCATGTTTCAGTTCTCGATGGGACTGAAGCAGCTCGGTCATAAAAGTATCTAAGTTCGGAGTCTGGTTCTAGCAGTTACAGTCCCTCAAAGCCTCCACATCTGGTTTTAACCTGAAGGTATGATCTCTTTCTGTCACTGCACGCACACACAGCAACGCAACATTCAGTCAGTGCATGCAGTGCGTGTTGCCGAAAAAATAGAGTGGAGAAAGGGAGTACGAGGAAAACAGAAAAGGTACTAGAACTGAGAGGGAGCCGATTAAAAGGAGAAAAGTCCGGAAAGTGAGATAAAGTGCCACTAAATGCTGTAAAATTACAGATATCTCCACAAATGGGGTTTGTGGTTGGTGTTAAAAGAAATTAACATACGAGCAGGGCTGGCCTGAGCACACCATATCGCAACTAAATTTCCTGAGTTGATTACACGCTTCAAAAAAACTTAAACATGCTGCGCAGAAAAGCAGCAGATCTACATGCATGAAAGTAATGTGGAAAATAAAGACCTGTATACTCTTCTGTCAGGTGGAAGTATCCAGAATTACCAGAGCTTCATGATGATTAACACATGTCCAGTTAAAATCCAAGAGAACAACACCAGGATACAAACACTCCTTTGCTACATCAGAAAATACTCTGAAAACTTTTTTGTGAAATTGAGAAAGTTTTTTTTTATATATATTTGCCGTTTCCATCAACCTTTTCTAATGCGATTATTCAAAAAAAAAAAAAAGGGCATAAAAATACTTTGATAAAAACACAGTTAATAGTTGTTCTCTGCTTGTGAAAGCGCTGGGCAGTCATCCAGGAGGTGGAGTGGGTGGGATGCAGGAACTTAAACTATATCATGACATAACCAGCCTAATATGTAAATGTTTGAATACATTTTATATTCATGTAAATGTACAGTGTGGGCATTATAACCTGACACTTTTCACAATTACCTCTGCTGAAACACTTAATGCAGTTTGCTAAAATGTAACATTCATAGATTTGTGTTTGTTAAGAGGGAGTCGTTTTTCTCCGCAGAGTGCTCATTGCTGCTCAGATATTTTTGAGAGCTCCCTCAAAGAGCACAGCATTTTTTATTGACCAAATTGAACTGTGAACCATTTAAATGGGTCAGTTCCTTGACACAGGTGTCTCTGACTGAAGTAGCATTAAGTGTAAGGTCAATTTTGGTATCTGTTACGGTCTCTGGCATGCTTTCTGGCACTACACCTGCCAATAATTGTACTATTCTTCATTTTCTTCTATCCTTGCCCTGCTGGTGCTTTTCACTTACCGTGACTTGGATCTTTTGGAGATGTTTTTTTTGTCCCTATGATCCAGTTACTGGGAGGAAACCTTCATACCTACCTCATTTGGTCCAGACTTTCAGACTTTCAAGTTTGATCCAAACCAAAATTGCAGGTGTGAAATTTCCTTCAGTCTGTACGGTCCAGACCAAACAGCTGAATCCTGGTCCGCCTGAAAGAGGTGGTCGCTGTCTAGATCAGATTGAGCCATGATACGGTTAGTGTCTCATGTGAAAATATTTTTTTGTATGGGTGCAGACTTTTGGACCAATTACAGGAAGTTCTGGCAGGCTAACGTCAGGAAAAATGAAAAAAAAAACATCAAGAAAAAAAGAGCCGCGGTAGCACATGGGGAGAGGAGACCAAATATTGAACTGACATTTGGTCCGACAACTTTATAAAGAGTCAGTTGGAAAAAAAAATTGGCAAGCCCGTCTACAAAGCAGGAAGTATAAGAGGACCCAAATGCTATAGGTGATGATGACAACATGCAGGGTGTGTCATGTCAACACTGTCTCCTAGAAATTACATTTGTATCTAACCAAGCGTTTTTCGTAATTACATTGCAGTGACAACGTAATTCATGCCTGGATTATGTTCAGAGTTGTTTCTTTGGTTAAGGTTCAGGAAACAACTCTGATTTCACTTACCTGTTCTAGTGGAAAATAAATGAAATATGTTGTCAGTGAACATTTTACTGATTCGTTTAGTATCATCATTTTTGCAACTTGCCAGGTACATTAATTGACAACATCTCCTCATTATGTTAATAGAAAGTGTATGTTCATCTTCCCCTCTCTACACTGGCTGCCTGTATCATTTAGGATCAATTCTAAAGTCCTTTTATTTGTTTTTAAAGTTTGTAATGGTAGGGCACCATCATATACAGAACGATGTCTTTCATACTACACCCCAGATCGGGCAGTGTGATCATCAGACTCTGAACTATTAATTGTTCTACAGACCCAGAAAAATTCGGGGAAACAGCCTTTAGCGCCCACTGAAATTATGGAAAACACCACCACTACACATCTGATACTCAAATTCTGTAAATGACTTCAAAAAACAACTCACCTTTTTACTCTGACCTTCTCTCAGGAGTCTTTTAGTCAACCTGACTTTTGCTCCTTTATTCCACTGTTCTATCTGACTTGATCTTGTTTCATTGGTTGTATCATTTTGTTGTTCTATTTATTATTGTTTTTTTTTTGTTTTCCCACGTCCCTCTGTCTTTAATACTTTAAAATTTTAAATATCTTTGATGTTACATTTGACTACTACAGTATAATGACTTTGCATGTTTTAGTGTCTTATGTACTCCTATTTGATCTTATGTATTTTATGTTTTTTGTTTGTTTGTGTGTTTATGTGTGTGTGTTTGTGCATGTGTGTATGTTTTCTTTCTTTTTTTTCTTTGTGCAGCACTTTGGGCTGCATTTTATGTATATAAATACATTTTATTATTATTGCACAGCTGAGTCATGGGTTATGATTTAAGTCAATATAAAAGAAAATGTCATCAGTGCATATAATCCATCCATCCTTTAATGGTAAACAAATTAACTAAGCAAGAATCAAGCCTTTGCAATGGTGGTATTTATGTGTATGGGGGAAAAAAATCAAAGAAGAGGAGGAGGAGGTTGTGGACCCGGTCATGACGAGGGAAAAGAGGCCAACTTGGGATGCAAGTTCTGAGGTCATGTAAATGTATGTTCATGCATTTCTGTTGGTTGGTTTGTAGATGTTGGTCATAGCAGCAGCCACACTGTGAGACTGTTATCCTAAATTTCTGGCACTTTCAGACTTTCAGACTTTTATCCCAGGCTATCTTTGGTCACAAGACCATGACATCTATCTTTGAACCTCTCATGACCATGAGCCATGACCAAAGATATCGCCACATTTCTTTCATGTTGGTCATCTTTCATCTGGGACAGCCCAAAATGGCACATTCTTTAGACCCTCTTGATACAGTTGTACTTTTCTTCAACTCAGCTGTTAGAGCGTAAACACACTAAATCTTCCTTCAGCTCATACAGCCTTTAAAAAAAACTACTGGCTGCTGCACCAGTACTGATTAAGTTCGTCACAGAAAAGGCTGTGAATACTTACTCAAGCATTTATTTCCTGTTTCATAATTGTACTTAATTTAGAGTAAATTGCAGAGATTTGTTTTCACTCTGACATTAAATAGTCTTCCCTGTTGATCAGTTTCAAAGAAGCCTAATTACATCCAGCACGATTCACTGTTCAAGAACCATGAAACAAAAAAAAAAGTTCAAGGGGAACAAACACAAGTACTGTAGTTTACAGTTCTTCAGTCCTCTCAACCTTGTCGCTCTTTCTTTCTTGTTCTGCTCTCCGCCCCTCCTGCCCCCTGCATTACCACATTAAGGCTTCCTTGTTCCTATAGCAACCCGTCCTCATCTCTCTATCAGGGTGTATATACATAGCCAGTCTCCGGGGTATTCGTTCTCCAGCTCAGCAAAGATATTAGCAATTATGTGCTTGTTAGGAGTGAGCCGGAGATAAGAAAGATGTGTCTTGTGTCTGATTACTTTTGCTCTGTGTTCCTGGGAGAAGCCTGGGAGTCCTCAGGGGGACAGTGCCAAACCCCCTCTGCTAATCTAGCCTGGGCCCTGGTGGAAATATTGCACTTTTGCTTGTATTGGATTATTCATGCATGAAATATTGAGTAAATGGAAATGTGGGAGAGCTCTTATGTGAGGTAATAGTTGCGAACATTAGCCACCCCCAGTCCTCTTAATGTCTCTTTTTTCCTCTTTGGACAGTTTGAACAGGCATTTACGGGCACGGATAGCTCACATGCTCCACTGTGCCATAAATGCTTGACCAGATGAAGAGTTTTTGGTGCAAATAGATGCTAAATATGAGCATAGACATTGGAAGTATGGGTGCGGGGGGGTGTGACAGCTTCCCTTTAGTGCATCAAACAGTGGCAGCCCACTCAATGTTGGAACAGTCCATCTGATCCGAGCAATGGAGACAGGAGTGAAAAAATGAAAAAGGGCACCGGCACACTGAGACTTGTGATGCATTTATGGTGAAACAGTTCCAATCCCTGCTTTAGATTACAGTTGTTTTATTATGTCATAACAACTACTAAACCTCTCATAATGATACACAGGAAACTATTAATTATTTAACTATTTTGAGGGACGTAGACGTAGAGTGACGTTCCCCACTGGAAGGGCACCCTAAAGGCCACTTTACTGCATCTTCTCCACCAGAAGGGCACAGTAAAGGCAATTTTAGTGCGTTTTCTCCACTTGAAGGGCATCCTAAAGGCCACTTCACTGCATCCTCTCAACTGGAAGGGCACCTTAATGGCAATTTTAGCTTGCTTTCTCTACTGGAAGGGCACCCTAAAGGCCACTTTACCACGTCTTCTCCACCAGAAGGGCACAGTAACTGCAATTTTAGCACATCCCTCTCCACTGGAAGGGAACCCTAAAGACCACTTTACCCTGTCCCACCCATGTCCACCCATGTCAGAGGTCAAGAAGGAAATAATCAAATGAAATCGAGACAGAAAGAGCACAGTTTGAGTAGAAAATCCAAATGAATATTGTCAAACGGTGAAAAACTGGAACAGAAAACGTTACAGAGAAAAAGTAAAATCTTGAGGTTGATCTTTAAATCTAAGGAAACCTGCTAAGTTGAAATAGTCGCTTCTCTGACAACAATGCTACAGGTGCAGTATCCTCCCTTCAAATTTCTATTCTGGGTCTATTCCTGGGTTTTTTGTTTGCCCGTTTCACATTTGTTAGAGTTAAAATTAATGCAGACTGTTTACCGAATGAGTTCGTGTCTGTTTAGGAGTCGGAAGAAATCATTAATAATCTTGTAGAATGAGTAGATGCTTAAAATGCTTAAATTGAGTATTATGTTTATGGATTCTGGCGGGCAGTCATGCAGGCAGTCACTGAACTCAAACTCTGTATTTTCAGAGCGGCTGACTTTTGTTTTTAGACTAACGGGCTTAGCTTTTAATTAACAGACAATCAAAAGAGTTAGAGCTGATCAACTTACAGTGAAGGACTCGTCCTCACTTGTTATTGTCAAATTATAATGTTGCGCTCATCTCGCACTCCTGCAGCCTGCCTGAGCTTCCTCAAGTCTGGGGAGGAGGGAGCAGGAAGAAACAAGTTGCTTCAACTATAAATCGTATGTTAAATAGGATTTCAACCTATTTTATATACCTGTGGCTCCAACTCATTATCTGAACTGTTCTACTCATTTTTGGGTGCAACTGTTACATATTGCTCCTTTAACGCGTCACTATGGACATAAAGTTGAGCGCATTTGTACGTTATGACTTTTTGATCCAGATAAAAACAGCTGTAGACATGTATAAACTGGGCAATACAGTCCATTTTTTGTGGAAGAACCTTTTTTATTAAAAAATAAATGTCCAAAACAGGCTCAAGGCACTTTCTGTCGTACCAATTGAGAGCAAACTGACCAATACACTGGATTCTAATGATATTGTGGGGATTGAGATTTGCCCATATTCACTGCCTAAAACACTTTCACAGATGTAATTAGACTGCATTTTGTTCGCTCCATTACCTCACGGTTGAATCTTGTGTACCATTTTGGTACCTCCTAATGCACGTGTGCCTATGGAGGCAGGAGATCTATTCTTAAAGAAAAATCATCACAACTTACTGAATGTTTGACCAATTTTCAAGCAGTTTGCTTTGTTCCAAATGTCAGACGAAGTTATGATACAGGACGCTTGGTTAAATGAAAAATGCTGGTTTAAATACCAGAATACTTTGTGTTGTAGATGGTAACAGTAAAAATTCTTTAATATAATATTTATGATTTACTTGCCAAGGTGATTCACTTCTAATTATATGGTTGTGCTTCTTATTGTATGTAAAAAAAAAAATTTGATTTGGATTTTTGGTTTGGATTTGGGGTAAAAATTTCAAGGTCGAAACCTCACTTTGAGCGCCTCGCAGTGATCACCCACACACGCATTCACATAAGCCATCTCAGTTTCTGCTATGTGTTGATGAGACAGGAGCATGAGGGCTGTATGTGCATCGCTAATGTAATTCCATCTCACCAGATGGCCTGGGTTTTTCTGCAAAAGAAAAAAAGCACAGGTTTTTTTTAATGCTTTCCCCATCTCCTCCTCTCCCTCGTTCCTTCTCCTCCATCTGCACCTCTTGTTCTCTTGCTCCTTCCGCTCCATCCTTCACATCCTTTCCCCCCCCCTTCTTTTCACCCTCCGCCTCGACTTTGGCTCGTATATTACATCTGTGGCTTCACCTCTCGTTTTCATTCCTCTACATCGGTCTTCTTCGGTGCCCATTTTTCAGGTCGTCCCCGCCGCTCTCTTCCACTTCCTCTCTCCTCCCCATCATGTGCTCTTAAGCAGGACTCATTATCATCAATCAATGGGTGAAGTTCTTACACAGCAACTCTGGCTCCAGTCAAGTATTCTGCACCGCTGATCCGCTCAGAAACACATGCCGGAGCCCCCGCTTCAGTTGTTATCTCTGTGGCTGTTTGATCAGTCAGATAGAGTGTGTGTCAGACATTAGACTGACATGTTTCCTATGCTCAGGGCTTCCCTCCAGAGGCATGGCGATCAGAAAAGCTCATTTGATTGAATTGATGCTGTGGGCTCAGAGCGCAGGGCCCGGCTGAGTGACGGCTGTGCTGATTATAATGCGCTGCAGCATGTGTCAAACATGCCAGCGACACTGTGGGCTGCGTTCCAAAAACCGAGGCTACTGTACACCTCCCCCCGTCCCCGCTACCTGCTGCCCTTGAGCAAACACCCACGTCAGAACTCATCATCAAGAGAGCCAGTCAGGAGAATTGACTGTTGGGGTGTTTTCTGTTCCCCGCCTCGTCATCAAAAAGGGCCATTAAGGGTTGTTGCGTCAAGGGTACAGTGAAGGAGGCTTTTGTTTTGGATCGCAGCCACGCAGCAGAGTATTCGGGGGAGCTGGGGATTTGAATAGCATTCCATTACAGAGCACAGCGAGGCAGGTGATAAACCAGGTCTGCCTCTTCTGTTGTTTCTCATTTTCTGTGCCGGAGCATTATGACTCCACAATGTGTTTGGGTTGCATTAAAGTGTAAAAAAAAAAAGAAAAAGAAAAAAAAAACAGAAAAGAAAAAGGAGACGCCGGTGTGTTGTTTTTTTCATTTAGCTCAGGAGGTTTCCAAAATAAATGTGCTGCTGTCACGTTAAGTTTTGAATGTGAGCTCCTTTTCCTCCGTATCCCGGCCGAATTTATTCTTACTGAGCTCCCATCAAATGTAATGATTTATAAGTGCTGATTTATTCTAGTTTTTTCACTTTCCTGAAGTTTAAAAGCAAGAAAACATCTGCAGATTTCTTGTCTTTCATGAAAAAAAGCTTTAACGGAGAAATCTGTAATATATTTATTGTAATAAATCAGAAAATGACTATGATGTGTCAGAGATCAAGGAAACACCATTGAAATTTATATTCTGTTCAGCATTATCAAATTAATGCTGAATGTCCACTGAATGAGTAAGTGTCTCTTTATGAGTCGAAAGAAATCATTAATAATCTTTTAGAAGGAGCAGATGTTTATAATGGTTAAATTGATCAATGTGTTAATGGAGTCTGGCGGGCAGCCACTTAACTCAAAGTCCAAAGTGTGTATTTTCAGAGCTGTGGGTTTTTGTTTGCAGACTTAGGGGCTTAACTTTACATTGACAGACAAGTGACAGTTATAAACAGCTGATCAACTCACAGTTGAGGACTTGTCGTTTCTTGTTATTGTCAGTTTATAATGTTGCATGTGTCCTGCGTGAGCTTCCCCAAGTCTGGGAAGGAGGGGCGAGGGAAACGACTCACTTCAACCATGGATCATATATTAAGGATTTCAACCTTGACGTACTCATTTTTGCATGCGCAATTTCTTCACTGTCACAGTTTTCTCCCCAAATTACAGACATTTTCGATTGCCGTTCTTCTTCTTTGAGTTAGCTGCTAACTGCAACTAGCTGCTTTTTAAATATCACGTCATCAAAACGTCACACCTCGTCTCGTCCTGCCAGCTCTCTTTTTTTACACAGACCAATCTGGCTCTGTTAATACAAACTACAACTGAAAGCCAAAACAGCAATGTCCCCTTATTCTGTACTCATAGGTTTAAAGCCGTGGTAAGAAATACAGGGTTTCTCGAGGGGTCATTAAAAATGTCTTTTAAAAGCTCACAAAATATTTATACTCAAATATGAATACAGAAAATATTGTTGTGGTGTTTGCCCTTATATTGTCATTGAATACCCAGCAGTTTCTCTAAAGACCTTCTTCCACGGGTGATGCTGCCACAGATTGTTCGAAATCCAAACGTGCAGTTTAGAAAACCCAACGTTCCCCCGTTCAACATGAAAAGCAGTGGCTTTTTTCTGCTTTGACATGATGGTTACACGTGGTAAAAAACACAGACTCAGTAGGCCTACAAATCAAAAAAAATAAAAATAGGAGCTAACACTGGTGCTTCTGCAGCTACTACCACATGCACAGGAGAGTTGGAGGCTCCTCTTCCACCCAGGCAGGGCAGGTAGAGGGGACCCCTCAACTGCTACCAGGTATTTCGCACAGGATTCGCACAGGTTGTCTGGAATCTTAATCCCATACAAATCTGCTATGTCCATAACTTGTTTTTAAAAAAATTAAAAAACAAAAAAACAAATTACCTACCATATTTCACCAAACACAGGAGACTCCGCTGTGTTGTTTTTTCCATTGAGCTCAGGGGGTTTCCAAAATAAATGTGCTGCTGTCCTGTTAAGTTTTGAATGTGAGTTCCTTTCCTCTGTATCGCCGCCAAATTACTGAGCTTGCATCAAAGGCAATGATTTATAAGTGCTGATTTATTCCAGTGTTTTCATTTTCCATCAGCAAAATAGGCTACCTAAACCTTTAAAAGAGAGAAAATGTCTGCAGATTTCTTATCTTTTATGAAAAAAAAAGTTCTAATCTTCACTGTCACTCAAAGTTAAATGCATTTTTCTCCTAAAAGCTAAACGTCGTCAGAGTTGTGGAGATGTTATCCCTGACACCTGGCTCTCATCACCTTTATTTTGTGATTTCTCCTCGGTCTTTCATTTTCCACCGACATTAGAAATGCACATGTAAGAAAAACAGTTTATTGAACACGAGCAGAGGGACGAACACAAAGTGTTTTAGGGTCAACAGTAAAAGCCTTGCACAGTACTCACTACATAAATCAGATTTATTGTTCAAAACTTAAAATCCTTGTAATCTGGCCTTCATCAGACTGCTTTCTCACCTCCTCTCATTCTCCTTTGTTGGTTTTATTCGCCTCCAATTGCTTCCCGAGAGACTTGAGTTCATTTCATACACCGTGCACAACTGTTAGACACGTCTTACACATTATTGCTGGAATTCACACTCTGTAGAGCAACCCAGTCTACTACAAAATATGTTCATGTACTAATAATTTGCTTTGCCAAATAAATGTGGGAGGAAACGGAGGTCCTGCCTGGATCATGATTACTAGCAAAAAAAAAGAAAAGAAAAAAAAGATTGAGTCCAGTGTATGACACGCTCATACGGCACACAGAGGAGTTGGGGTAGGTGGTTGATTGGGAGAGAGTTTGCATCGTGTGACCCACTAAAACACTTCATTAAGGTTTGGTAAAGCTGCGCCAATCAGTGTTTTTATATTAAAGAATAAATTAGTTCAACGTTTGGGGAAATATGCATGAACTATGTGCAGGTGGCAGTTCAGGTCGACAGTGACGGCTTCTGACATGATGAATGATGTTTAGACTGGCAAGCAGTTAGAAAGATGAGCATGTTAAATAAGATATAAATATGTTACATATTATTCTAAATGATATTTTATAATAATTCATGTAATGATAATTGTATTTCTATGTATTGCTACATAGAAAAGAAAGTATCAACAACATTGTGAATCATATTTTGAAAGCACCATACAGTATGTAAATAATATGAAAATATGAAAACATCATAGTTAGAAAATGTACTTTAGTCATTCAGATAATTACGATGGCAAAGCAGAGAGTCGTGACAATACCAAACTTAAAGAGTGCTCCTCCAATTTAGCACTCTCCTGTAATATTGTTGGACTCACAACACAATGACTCACGTGAAAACTTACCATCTGTATTACCCACAATGCAACCTCACTGCAGTTTGGTCAGCGATTCAGGTGTGTTACGATAGTAGCAGTTAATTTAGCCTCGTGCTGCTAGCCTCAAGCAAAGACAAGGAGCGGGCTGTCCACGGGCTGTAGAGGTCTGTCCATGTAGGTGGCGACATTCAGGGGACCTTGCACAAAGTTCCCTAAAAGTTTTCTGAAGGTGATGAATGTCCCAGACCTTTAAAAAACATTGAGGACATTCCTCAAACGTCCACTTTTGGTTATTAAAGTGTTGCAGTTGAAAGTTCCCCACGTGACTTTCGGAGGACGTTAAAGTCACATTGTTGCAGAGCAATGTTACTAAAAGGACATTTGGAACGTAAACAGAACGTTCCCCACACAGTCCTGTTATGAGAATGTTTTGTTGAGGATCTAATCAGAATATTCACATTATGGGTCAAAGCTGGTGATGTAATAATGAGTTTGAATCCCACCTGGGGCAGGGTCTTTCCGTGTGGAGTTCGATTATTTCAAGATACCAATTTTTATGTCCCATGAAGGTTCTGCAAAAGCTTCTATAATGTTACTAAAGGTTCTGAAACTGTTCAGAGAATGTAATGTGGAGATCTAAAGAGAATGGCTCACTCATTTTACACAGACGTTGTTTCGGCTCTGTTACTACCTCCACTGGCAGCTCAAAGGCAGAACACGTTTGTACGTTTCAACCCCCACAATTACCATGTGAATACGGCTGTAAATGCAGAAACATGGACTGGACGGTATTGTTGTTCCACCTTCTGCCATATCCATAATTTAAAAAGTACAGATTCCATCACAAATTACCTGCCATATTTCACCAAACACAGAGGTCCTGTGATAATAACAAACCCCTGCAAATCAGCATCTCTGTGATTTGGGGTAATCAAGTAGCTCAAGATTCAACATTTAAAAAACTTTATTGTTTATCACATAGTGATAGAGAATTGTCTTAGGTTAGGTGCTCACAAACAACATAAAAAATATCCCCACATGAAAGATTCAAGTAGAATTGAAATAATAATAATGATAATAATGAAATAATGATGTGATGATGAACAGCAGTCAGCAGCTGAGCTCTGAGATCGGCTATATTGACATTCAAAATGATTGATGATGACAGAGACGGTTAGCTGCAAATTTGTATTTATGCTCATAACAAAAGCAGAAAGTGGGCGAAACAACTCCAAACTATATTATTAATGCCGCTGCTGAAGAGCAAGCAAGCAAAGTTTACTTATAAAGCGCACAGACACCGCCTTTCACAGACCCCACTCACAAAGGGCTTCACAGTCAGAGAAATCAAATCAAAGAGAATCAAATAAATAAAAAACAGATCAACATACAGGGGAAGCAGATAAAAGCACAAGATTACAATATAAAATACCAATGCTACCCAAACGCCTGTCTGCACAGGTAGGCTTTCAGTTACTTTTTAAGTCCACAGAGTCCAAAGATCTCAAACATATTGGGAGACTATTCCAAAGCTTAAGGGCTGCCAGCTGAAAAGAATGATCTCCCTGTGTGTTGAAATACATCCAAGCAACACTTAGAAAACCTTGAGTGGCGGACCTAATAGCTTGGCTCATAGTTTGGGGGTATAGAAGGTCACTGGGTTACATCAAGTTTATGCTCACTACATTGACAGGATGAAGATTGGGTACCGAGGTTCTGGTTGAAGGTTATAACGGGCAGTAATTAAAACAATTTTTTTTCATCTGCATTTAACTGGAGAAAGTTATTTGTTCAGTTCCTAACAGCTGTTTAGTACAGACAGTATATGTAACTCATGAGGTTTAAATGAAAAATACAACAGGATGTCATCTGCGTACAAATAATAAGAGATGTTGCTGAAATGACTGATTATCTGTCCTAGCGGCAGCATGCAAATGAAAAATAAATTGGGACCCTAAACAGATCCCTGGGGGCCCACGGGGCAGAGCAGCAGTATCCAACACAAATTCATTGTAGTCAGAGCCCATTACATGGAAAGGGGGCAGAGCAACAAACCTTTATTGCCTCTGATGGACAGTTAGTGTGTCCATCTGGGTGTCATGTTTCCATCACTGCCAATCAGAGCTGGAGCCAATAAATACCTGTGACTACTGTAGAGTTATTTGAGCCGGGAATTAATGCCAAATATAACCTTTCCCATAGAGGACAAAAGCCAGATGGGTTTTTTTTTCTTCAGTTTTCAGTTGCAGTATGGTTAAGTTTAGGCAACAAAACTACTGGTTATGTTTAAGAAAAGATCCTGGTTTATCTCTTCCAAAATAACCTCCTGGATTATGTTTGGCCAGGAAAGTGAAGCGGATAAAAATGGGACTCAGGCAAACCAGAGACTGTTGTGCCCACACAGAGAGACCTGCTCCACAGCATCCTGGAGTGGGCTGTTGCACCTGAGGGGCGGATCAAACGCCAAGCTGACAGGACGCAACAAACAAGACTTCAGTAGGATGAAGGGAGGAGGTGAACAGAATTAATATCTGGATATATGTATGTATGTATGTATATTTGTATTTATTTTGTTTAATGCTTTTACCCTATTCCAATCTGAATTAATTATCTGTATATATGTTGCATGTTGTGTGTATTATGAAGCAACTAGAAGTCTTATTTCATTGAACAACCCTGTGTTGTAGATTGATTGTGATGATAAATGACCTTGAACCTTTGAAAATAGCATTGTTGGCTCTGGACTGGGTGCTTGTCTCTACCACGCAGGACAAGATACATCTGGGTGTAAACAGCCACATTAGCTATTCCACCCTGGGTGCAAGTAGCATCTGCTATTGCTAAATCACATTAGGTCCCCTGATAATACTAGTCCCGTGTGAATAGAGCTTTACACTGAACAGTGAGGCGGAATAAGGCACAGGATTTGTAAAATGGGCCACAGATAACTGCACTATACATCACATGCATCTGCTGCGAACATGTGCGCACCTTTGCATGCAGGCACACACACGTATGAACACACAGGGCGGTGAATAAAGCCAATCAGTGGAGTCTGTCATGGCTGACAGTGAAGTAGAGAGCCGGTCTCGGCTCTCCCTGAGGCCAGATGAAAATATATGAGATGTACACTCAAAGTTCACTCTGAAATCACCCTCTCTCACTGTCACTCCATATGACTCATCCCATCTCTCCATTTCTACCTCTTTTCTCAGACACACCTTCCCACACACACACACACACACACACCTGTTCCAGAGGTAGAATTTCTGAGTAGCCACAGAGGAATCCATTGTATTTCCTGCACATCCTTCTTTACTGTACCTGGAGACGCTCCGGCATGCCTGAGCCTTGTTAATATTCTCTTTCTCTTTCCTGCCCGTCTCTCTGCTCTCACCGTCTCTCTCCATCTCCTTTATTTTATCTAATATAATAGGATAATCGTGTCAGTGACCCTGACTGTTCAAAGCCCTCAGGCGATTATGAAGATGAAACGAAGTGGTTTACATAATTCTGTTGACCCGTCAACTTGTGTGTGTGTGTGTGTGAGTGAGTGCGTGATTGTGCGTGTTTGTGCATGGAGTACATATACCTGTATTTGCTTTTTAATGGCATATAATGTGTGACCTTGTGTCAAGGAGTTATCAGTATTTTCCCAGTTAAGCCAACTTACCTGAATACAAAAGAGGTCTGTTGGACTTGGGAATACAAGCACAGGACCCCCCCCCCCCTCCCCCGTTTCTCTCCATGGGTCTGTCCCTCGCGGTGTGTGAGAGAATTAGCAAGGTTGTTTTTCAGTGCTGCATAGTTGCAGGCTATTATAGAAGCAATACCACCCAGGGGACGGAGGCATTATGAGTGTTGGAACAGCTAAGAGCCAAGGAACAGATGAGTTCTCCCCTGGCTGTGTCTCTATCCATGCCTCACGCTGGTCCTGTGGGCATCCAGCCTCCATAAACACACATATTGTATAAGGCTATTCTAAGATTTGCCCTATTCTTCCACCCAGCACCTCCAAGACTAATGCGGTTTAATAAATTCTCTGGCTCAGTCGTACATGTGTGGTTTTTTAACTAGAGAATGGCCATGTGACTGTTTACCCCCTGTTTCAGTTGCATTGATCGTCCACTGGGCTCAGTGTCAGAAATCCAATAGTCCCAGACAGATAAAATTTATTTGAATTAGGCTTTTTTGTTGAAAGACAAATAAAACATTTTCTTATATTAGGGCAGGGCGATACCAGACTTTTTAAATTCAATATGATAACGATTAGGGCTGTACCCGATTCTTTTCAGTCTAATCAGATATGGCCTTTAAATATGAATGTATGAAGATTATATGATGATTTTCACGTCTGTGAAAATTCTCAGTCATCCAGGTCATGGAATTCGTAAACAAGTTGTCAGATGCAACTCCACAGAAGTTAAATACCTGAAACTCCCCACTAGTCAGTTAGAACTGAAGAAGCCTCTTGGATGAGAGAACATTTCCAAGAACCCAAGCAAGTCCAGTCGCCTGTGATAACCCTTTTATGAATATGATTATTTTCTTTTTATCAGTTCAGTGTGCCACACTAAATTTCTATATCAGCCTACATGAGTATGTTTTACCAGTAAGATTCATTTTCATGCAAGCAGAGAAAGTTAAAGTGTGCACCCTCCTGTAGTTCAGGTGTAAAATCCCAGCGCACCACAGAGCATCACTCCCCCCAGGATGCAGCAATGCTGTTATCCACTGCAGAGCCTCACTTGCCCTGCATGCTCCGCGCTCCATCACACCGTGAATAAAGGGTTTACTTCAACCAAACAAAAGTTGGTGATTGTTGGAATAGTGGAAAGAAGAGCCAAGATGTTTTTGGTGAGTTTTATTTAATTTTTGTTGAATTTGAAGATGACTTTAAAATCACAGTTTTGCAAAAGGAGTCAATAAAACAGCTGTTTCTGATTAAACAAAACATATCTTACTCTTTTAAAAAAAAGCTCTTTCACTGCTGCGAACCTCTCCATAATGTTGTCAGACACTTAAAATAACAATATGACCCTGCAAAAACAAGCAAGCAAGCGAGCATCTCCCTGCCCTCAGCACTCTACAGTGCACTGCGGTGAAGTGGCTGACAGTGTTTCACCTGCACTTTGTTTTTATCACTCTTTTTTGCCTCCATCACAGTTAGTTTTGTGGTTTGTGGCTATTTAGAGACTTGGTTTGTAAAGTTTACAGCTGCTTAACACAGCTAAAAAGTTGTTGTTGTCACTTGTTAACCAACCTCTCATTTTTTAATAAGTATGCCGGCTAACTTAAAACTATATTTATGATTCCTGTTATTCAAAATACTTCATTTAAATGTTATCCCAGTGCATTCTGTAAGCTTCTATCAGTTTATTCTGTAACTGTGATGTAGGCTGATTCACAAAGAAAAAAAACCCCTGAATGCTCAGGGTCTCCGACTGACTTCCAGTTGTTGACTTTCTCAGCAGGGCTGCTCTAATACCAATACGTTTTTGTTACAATTTCACCAATACTGGTACCAATACGGATCATTTTAAATGGATACATCATGTTTCAAAATAATTATGTTTAGAAAAAAAAGGGGAAATCACATGACACATACCCAATAAATGTAAAAAAAAAAAAAGACTATTTTAAGAAATACTAATAAAATGATAATAAAACAAAGTAGAAGAGTGCAAAAAATATTTGGATGTAACTCCTTTGAAATCACCAACATTTTGATTAGAAACTGTAATTTAATTACATATTTTTCAAGTGCATTTATTTTATAATTTTTTTAGAATAATTTAATTACATGCACTTACTTCCCAGCACTGCTAGTAGATAAACCTTGTTTTTAGCCTAGCAGTTGTTGATGACTTTTGGCCCCTACCAAGCTTTGCAAACTCAAGAGGTCCTTGAGCATACAGTCATTAATGTGCACAAAAAAAAAGTACACTGATGGGTCCAGAGGTATGCAAGATTAGCTACTGACAATCTCACCCACACATGCACGCACAAACACACGCACACAGAAGCACACACACAACCAATTGCATCATAATAACAGGCCTAATTATCTTCTTGTTTTTATTCAGCCTCCATATAAGTTTTGTGCTGGTTTTAAATTTTTGAAGAGGTTAGTCATGCTGCTGCTGTGTGGCACTTTCTTGTCACGAATAGTGCATCTTGCTGTATTTTTATCTACAAATGAAAAGTAGCGTCACATCACGTCCATCTCCGTGGATGCATAAAGGGAAAATCACCACGCTCGCACAAGTTTGATGGCTGCACACAGTTATGTGACATGGGCCAGCTAATAAAAATGTTTATTGGCACATACATTATATAAAAGTACTGAAAACGATTGGAAGCAATGAAGCTACCCACATTTTGTATTTATATAGTGTAATTATCAATAGTTTTTAACAGAATCAATACCAGATGAGTAGCTTGAGTTGTTGTATCAAGCCAACAAAATCAATCCACCCATCCCCTTCTCATACACCATGCAGATAGTTCGTGTATATACCACAGTGACAAAGACAACTGAAACAAAATAGAAAACAACAACAACAACAAAACAAAAAAAAATACAAGAAACTAGTGAATTCAAGGTTTGGGATTTAAGGCAACACTGAAGTTAAGATTCTGATTCTGATTCTCAGCTCTGAGTTGTCAGTTCTCACAGCTCAGAGTTGTTTCCTATCAAGCCCCTCCCTCCTTCCCTGCAGTAACTCTTTTTCCCACCGTTCCCATCACCCCAACCTTCACAGCCCACCTGCTCACCTGTTTCTCATTTCCCTCATCAGTCTTGCAGTATATATACCGGCCCATCTCCGCTCACTTCTTGCCAGATTGTCTGGTTTGAAATCGTCCTGCCTTTAAGACTTTGTTCTGCCTGCCTGACCTACTGCCTGACCCTCAGATTGACGATTCTCTGCCTGATCTCCTCAGGGATAGCTTTGCCTGTTTTGCCTGCCAACCTGGTTTTGACCTTTGCCTGTTTTTCAACTAAAGTAAACATGAACTTGAATCCTAACCCGTCTGCCTCTGAGTTTCAGCTTGCTGCTTCTCTGAGTCATTACAGCTACAACCCAACAGACATACTGAGTTGTCCAATTTGATCGCTCACAAGTCATAAATGTGAATCCTTCTCATCTCCACCAACCATCCAATATTATATGACACCCAACATTAGAAAAAAAGCTGTCGATGAGCACAACTTCAGACGTGGGCGGTGATTTAGAGGTCTTGAAACAAGCCAGATTTTATCATTTTAATTCAACATTTTATAATAGTTTTTTAATGTAATTGATCAATACTGTAGGCACAACACTAAATAATGTTGGGGTGCAGACAAATATCTTCAAACCTGAGAAAATAAAAACAAAACTATCTAGAAACCACTAGAGGTAAGAGAGACAGTGGACTGCAGAGAGCAATTGCATCATTGACTAACAAAAACTGGTTCAATGGCGCAGTATTTTCCTAATTAAAGAGCATGTAATTCAGATAGTAAGATGAGCCAACATATGTGGGTTCACAACACATGGACACACTGCCTCTAGGACACTGCAGTTTATCCACGGGTCATAAAAGTTAATATTCTGGTCAACAATGAATGAAATGCAAGTAGGTGAAATAGGATGAAGACTAAAACATTGTGCATTGTGCGCATTTACGCATGAGACTACACAGCGGCTCTAACTTTATTGATTGTTTAAATCCAACATGATAGGTCAGGGCCTGTTTTCTTCTCCACTTACAAATAGTCTCACACACAGTTGATGTTCAAACAGTAAAATTATTTGGAGTAAAGCAGCTGTATAAACCCTGACTTCCGTCAGAGCCGTATAAACAAATTATTTCCTGTTTCCTCTGGAGAGTTGCGTCTGTCCTGTCAAGCTTATAACCACAGTTTTTGGAAACATTTAAAATGAGTGAAAGCAGCCTCTCTAATCATTAAATCATCTTTTAAAGTTTTTGTAAAGCAATAATAAATGTGTTTTAAGTTTGTCACACCACAGAAATGTGTTATTATCCACCAAGTCCAATTTGAATTATTTAAAATATCTCAAAGTATATAAAATTAGGTCTCAAGATCGTGTAAAAATGGGCAGTTTTCTCTGCTGTGAAAGGCTGGGGTTGTGTCCACTCTGCTGTCTCAGTGTCAAGCACCACTGTGACCTGAAAACAACCTGAACATCTCTGTCTGGCAGGTTTATTGGACACTTTCAGACATGTTTGAACCACCAGAGTCCGAGGATGGTGACAGGGTGGGCTCTTTTTTTCTTCTATGTCGGGTTGTTGAACTGAGCAGAAGAGAGTCTGAAGGTACGTTAGTAATTGACCATTAAGGAGGGTGGAGCGAGAGGAAGGTGGGGGTTGTTTATGTGTTAGCTCATGTGGCTCATACAGTGTTCTGAGACCATGGCTCTGGTGCATCACAGAAGCATGTTTCAGGTCCGATCAAAAAATCCTGAACTCAGAAATTGTGAACAACAGTCCACTGCTCTAACTCCACAACTCAGTACTACATAGTTCTGTCTTTTCAGTTCTGTTTGGAATAAAACCTCTGAATTCCCTTTACACTGACTTCAAATGATGTCGAGCAGCGAGAGCTTTCCGGGTGATTCCTTTAGTATGAGTTGTACTGATACATGAGTGTAAATAGTGTGTTTTTTGATGAATTAATCTTTAACAGTTTTTTTTTCAATTGCTACAGTCATAACTGAAGTCACATTTGCAAAACTCTTCAATCAGTCAGTGAAACAGAAGTCTCTGTGTACCAAACTGTGAATCATTTTTCATTGTTTTCACCCAAAATGCAATTAGTAACCACATTTTCCTAAATCCATTAACTATTTTGTCATTCATACTCTACCACCTGCGAAACATCATCATTCATTATGTCAGCACCACGTTCTTCAAATGTTAACACACCGTTTTCAAAACTGTTGCAAACACAATCAAAACAGAATGTTGGCAAATTTCATGCAGTTCTGCAACAGTCATATTGAAATATATATAAATATTATGGTGACAGAATATTTACATATTTGCAAACATGGATCGAGGACGGCAGGTTGGTGGGTAAAGAAGAGTGGCAGAGAGAGGGTGGAAGCGTGGAGGACAAAGGAGAGAAACACAAAGAATTAAGCAATTAAAGCATTGTAATTACTGTATTTATAGCAGCGCTGGAATTTCAAGAATTTGTTTGTGTTCCAACATTTTATTTTTCACATGTTAATTACTACATGCAAATACACAGGATAGGATATTGAAGCAAATTACTGCATTTCAGATTCATTCTCGTTACATATAATTTATTTTAGTCTATAATTAAACACTGATTTATGTGAAAAAAATCATTAAAAACTTCAAAGATAAAAGTTTATCATTTACATAATGTTCCCATTTGTTAATGTTTTGTTAATGTCAGCGTGCTGTCAGTGACAACCATGTCCTCTTGGTGAAAATTTATTTTTGGTGCAGAAAGCTTATTCTGAGACATGCATGAAGTGTTTTGATGGTTTGAGTGAGTTTTGGCCAAGTTGCACGTTAGTAATGCAGACTGTGTGAAGAGTTTTGAAGCAGTGCCTTTAGTATTGACAGATGCTTCTTGGCGATTGTAAACGTAACTGGACTGTGTGATTGTTGCCATTCTTTATTTAAGGTCTAAATTCACTTGAAAAAGGGACACATTTGATTGTCAAGTCTGCCCACCATGTAAATAACCCACACTTTACCACCCACTGCTTTAAATACCATACAGACGTAACCACATGAGGCACTAACTCCCCCTTATTTTACCATATTTTGTCATGTTTCATTTGTTTGCTTTTAGCATCAAATACAAATGACAGCTGTAAACAACTGCTCCCCCACACCCCCCTTCTCTCTCCACCTACTCCACTCTACTCTCTCTCCCTCCATCCTCTGTAGGCTATGAACTGGAGAGGGTATGATTTATCATGAACATGACAAATTACTTTAGGCGGTGTTGAGGACTGGATTGGTTGGCCGTGTACAGTATGCATGTGTGTGTGTGTGTGTCCGTGTGTGTGTGCGTGTGTGTGTCACCGTGTGAAGTGGCACAGGGCCTATGAAATGATATGCAGCATCTTGGCTCTGAAGGTGGAAGGTGGAGACAGATTTGAATTACTGCTTTGTTCTTGATGTGCTGGTGAGAACAAGTCCGGCCACACAGAGTCACAGATCACAATCAGCCCCTATACTGTACAAACGTGCGTGTAAGTGTGTGCGTGTGAAATGTGTGTCGATGAATTTGTGTAATTTGCATTTTGTGAGTGTTTGCTGTGAGTGCCTGTATGTATGTATAATGCATTGTTTATGCATTATTGTATATAGCACTGACTGTAAATAAAATGGATGGCATGTCTCCACAAAAATGAAGCTAAAACGTCCCTGATACGAGCGCTGCCATGTTGTGCTGGTGACGTAATTTGGAGCCAGAGTCTGCGCAGTAGTGATCAAGATAAGCAGAGCCGCAATATGAAGGTCCTGCACATACACTCGATTGACTCAGTTGTGAACTACCTAAAATGACAGAAAGCATCTTTGTGAAAGGTTGAGTTTGGTCCATGTCCCATCTGCTAACATGGAGGGGGCGGGGTTTATGACCTATACTGCTGCCAGCCACCGGGGGGGCGATCGAGATGTTTTGGCTTCACTTTTGGGGAGCTGCCATGTCGCCCATCTTTATATATGTCAATGGTTTATATATTTTGTCCTGAGAAAAAAAGGAAAATCATCTCCAAATTTGGTGACTGAATTTTCAGATAAAGGATTGAATGCTTCTACAAAGGTTGAGAAAATTCTCCTCTGTGTTCTATTAAGTATTAAATTTGAGCAGCAAAATGAGAGATAATGCGTATTGTATTCTTCTTTCTTGTCAAAAGCTGGTGGCTACATTACCCATAATGCAACATGGCCTCTGACCAGTGCTGGGTAGAGTATTGAAAATCTATACACAAGTAAAATGTACAATTACTCTAAAATACAAGCAAAAAAGTACCTGGTAATGAATTGCTCAAACTTTCCATTTTAATATTTTTTAGGGTTTATTGCAACAATGAAATTAACAGATTTTGAAGTTGGCATTATGTTAGGTTAAGTGCTTTCTAAAGCACATTCAACCCAAACCAACAAAGGTAACGAGTACTAGTCAATCACCATCGGAGTAGGGCAGGTCAGGACTTTGCCCTCCTGGGAGCAGGATCCTACTTGATGTAGTGAATATATAAATGGCAAATGTAGTTAAGTAAACAGTAAATTACTGGCTCAAAAATATACATGAGTATGGAGTGAAAGTACAGTTTTAAAAAAAAAGAGGAACACGAAAAAACTTTGCCCTTTTTAAAAAAGTTGTTTTACTTGTGCATTACTAGTACCACATTAAAACCCACCTCTGCCTCTGACAGCTCTTCGGGTGTGTTAGCTTCAGGGCTACTAGCCTCAAGCAGAGGTGAGGAGCGAGCTACAGAGGTCTGATGAACTCACTTCTTTCTATCTTCACACTCACAGATTCTTTTTTTCATTTTCAAATTTGTAGTCTTCGGTCTCAAACAATGCTGCTTTAAACAGTTTTTTCACATATAGGCTACAGTATTACTCCACAAGACCTGTAAATGGACTTTGATGTGTAAAATTGGTGGAGTTCTTCTTAAAAAAAAAATCCCACTGAATTATCTGAAAAATGCATCGTCACAAAGCTAAAAACAACACTCTCCATGTACTTTGGTATGCACTGCTGTGCCTGCTTGTTTTGCTTTTTCCCACAGTTGTTTTATCGCCTCTTCTCACCTATCATGTGTTGATCTTGCCCCAACTGTTTTTGTTTTGCAGATGTCTCTTTCCATGCGGATGTGTTGAGCTCCATAACGACCAGGAGTCACTTTGCAGAAACCGGTTCTCCTCGGTGCCAAAGTAAGCAGTGCTGACCAGATAGGAACATCACAACACAGGCCGGGCCAAAGGGATAAAAGGGACTCTGTGATGACACAAAACAATTTGCTTGTATTACTCAGTCAGTCGTGCTTTGTGTAATGGGGGTTAGATGAGAAATTTTCCATTCGAGCAAATATTCCACAAATAAACCCAACAAAGAATAATAGTAATTCTGTATGATCATACCAGAGGAACATTTCTCTTGTAATAGCACAGACAATGACTTCCATAATGTAGAAAACAACACACATTATTGTCAAGTGATTTTAAATAATTTTTTTTATATTCCTGCTTTTAGGACTAATAGCTGAGATGAAATCTGCTCAGAGGACAGTTTAAACTTTGACCAGGGGCAGGAGTTCATACCAGTTGTTCAGTGGTCAGGACACTTCATGTATAATGTTTTTGGCACTGATTCTGTGCAGGGATGAGAGAGTTAGACACAGACAGTGCACCAGACCAGCCAAGACAACAGAAGGATAAGAGGCTTTCAGCGTAGATTTGGGTTAAACAGCTGCATTATCTTCTTGTTTTAACTACAGTTTCAGAGGAGTCTTTGTTTTAAATGTTGTCTGGATATTTGAGCTCCAGCTGAGTTAAGAATCAGTGATGGTATCCAGGTAACCAGGTATCTTGATGATGATTTGCGATTTGTACAAGACACAGACGTCAGTGGAAATTCCTTTACTGCAGAAACAGTGCCAGTTTTAATGTGGTGACTAAGTTTAAATTACAAACACATGATGTCCTTGGTGCAAACACAAACATAACAAAAGAAAAGTTTGTAAAACGGTGAATACAAATTTAGATTTTGAGCCACTGGGTCCAAGACAGGTTTTAAATGTCACAATGAGCTGTATCAGGATGTTATTTCTGTGCCGTTCCTGTGTGCAGGGAACCAGCCGGTTCAACACATCTCCACTTCCTTCCACTGTATACAAAAATTAAGCCAAAATATCCAGGATATGAGCACTGTCATCTTGCATGGAAGATGTCTTTTGGAGCCAGAGTAGGATTCAGCACAATTTAGTACTTTAGTCCTGTTTCAGTACTTTTTGCAATGAGTTCCATTTAGTTGTTTTTTTCTACTCCTGTTATTGTCTCTATTATCTCTAGGAGTAAATCTAACTCTGACTGTATTATGTGCAGAATTTATGAAGTAACATGCATCTTACTGAGTCACGCTGTCTTTAGAGTACAGTGTAAACAGACACAGCGGGTTCAGATTCATTAACAGGACTGGTTGTTGTGATCCGTGAAGATTCAGCACTATACTTACCTGAGTGGGGTTGGGGATGAACTGGATACGAACTCTGAGAGAGCAGACTTGAACATGAACACTCCTATACAGCCACAGACAACTCAGCTCATTGATACAAAGAATTTGCTCTCTGTCACACACAAACACACACACACACACCAAAAGCGACGAAACAAGACAAAACAATCATAACAAGACGAATAATTACATAAAAGACGTAACAAGATGAATAAAACAGAAATGACGTAATGAGACGAAAAATAACACAAAAGTTGTAACAAGATGAAAACAACATAGTAGACCTAACAAGACAAAAAAGAGTAAAGAAGTTGAATCGGTACTTTTACTTTTACCAGAGTCTTTATTTTTACATGAGGATCTTTGCTTCTGCTTGAGGAAAGATGTATACTTCTGCCAGCTCTGCCAGTCTTCCTTTCCGCTGCAGTGAGTTGCATTCACTTGCTGTTTATTCCAGTCCTGTTGCTGTCTTCGTTATGTTTAGGAATAAGTCTAACTCTGACTGACTTTATTATGTGCAGGTTTTAAATTGTAACATGCGTCTGATTGACTCACACAGTCATTAGCGTACAGTGTAAACAGACACAGCAGGGAATGAACTGGATACAAACGCTGAGAGAGCAGAGTTAACTCCAACATGAACACTCCTATACAGCCACAAACAACTCCCTGCTACAAATAAATTGCTCTCTCGCACACACACACACATTCACACACACATACACGACCACAAAAGGTATAAGAAACAATGTATGGAGCCAAACCCCATCAGCACCGGTCGCTTTATCACACAGGCAGGGGAAAAAAAAACTCCAGCAGGAGGACAGGGAGAGCGGAGGAGGATCGATATTCCAATACTCCCCTGTCTGCTCCACTGGCCCCCGACGTTATCCCACATCATCGCAGCGGACACAGAGAAGACAAATGACTCCCATGTCGGGAACATGGGACCAGTGGAAGAGGAGGAGGCTGGGTGTGATGAAGGGTGGTTGTGGAGGCTGATGGGACACAAGATGTACTGTACGTCCCTAACATCAGCGCTGACAGTGACGACGTCTTCGCAGGCTTGACGGCAAAAATCAAACTGACAGGAAAAGACTCAGGGTGTGCTAAAATAATGGGGGGAAGATTGCCTGCAACTAAAAGCATACAACCCAGAATTGAGAAGACAAATAGACAAACAGAATATACTGCATGTCTTTATCAGCCGTGTACCGACATAGAGACTGCGCAAATTGCCACAAACCCTCAAGGGACGCGTATATATACATGCACACACACTGGTACACACATGCACACACGCGGAGTCAGATCTCTCCCCTGCGGTAGGTACACAGTAAATTCCCCAGTGTAAAATATGCAGTGTCAAAATCCATAGACTCTTTCAGAGTTGTTTCAACAACATCTTGAGTAAGATGCCCCCTAGTGTTGGTGAAAATTCACAGAGTTTAAACAGGTGGTGTCAAAAGTACTCTGAAAAGCCCCGCCCACCTCACCACCTCATTTCTAACCGATCCGCATCTTTCACGGCGCCATTTTCTTAACGTCGACGGACTGCGGTAAGTGTCTTTAGCCACCTATTAAACCAATTATTTGGCATTTCAACAGAAGTAACAGTTTAGAATAATTTCATTTTGTTGGTTCACCATACATTCCAGCTGGCTTTGCATTTTAAAATGCCGAATTACAAAGGGTGGACTAGCTTATATGTGAAAGCAACATTAAGCCAATTAAGGCTAACAAGTTACCTAATTCAAACTCGACAGCAAGACGCGTTGTCAATGTTAATACAGTGTGGAGGGGTGATTTTGTTTTATTCTGTGTAACGTCCATG
>JAJHUR010140490.1:81340-111020 GCA_027495735.1 Lutjanus campechanus | reverse complement strand
GGGGTTTGGTCTTCACATGCTAAAATTTCACAATGACTATGCATTATTTATTATTTATGTCATTGCTTTGCTTTGTAGACACATTTTTAATGAAGAACTGCCGGTATGTCGAGGATAATGTATAGTAAGCGGGTCATTACTGTGAAATAACCCTGACAAGGTGATGCAGGGCTTGAATCATCCTGACGGGGTTTATTAGAATAATAAATGAATCTTTTAACACAAAATATTAATTTAAAAACTATTTTATAGATTTTTCACAATAGTGACCTGCTTATTGTGCATTATCCTGCTTGTTACATGGTTATGTACCAAAAAAATCAATTTGACACAAAATATTTAATTTCAAAACGATCTAACAATGATTTTATTGCTCCTCCAGAGTCTATGATCAGAACTGTGTCCATAGCGACGTTCTGTTCTTCATAACAACAGCCTGTTACACAGAAATGACAGACCTTAGAATGCTGTAATTGACCAATCAGAATGGAGTATTTAACAGAGCCATGTAATAACGTTAACTAATGTCACAGCACGCTGTTTCCCAATTGGCTGCCCTGCATGGCTGTCCGGGGAGAGGATAGGCTTGACTGGTCTCACAGCAAGTTTGTGGAAATAAATAAAGTAATTAAGTAGATGCAGATACGAGCATGGACTAAATGATTAGTACAAAATTGGTTTAAAAAACAAAAGTTTTGAATTTGTCCAGTAGAGGGCCTCAGCCAGCAGCTGCGAAACAGTCAAAGGTAATGGCTGCAACATAGTCCTTGGGGGCAAATGCACCATGTTTTTAACACATTAAAAACACATTTAAAAAAACTAAATCAAGTCATGTAATATTAGGGCCAGGTTTAGGCCCAAGTTTCACCAGCTGAACATCTGTTCACTGTAAAGCAGCAGCTGTAGGAAATGTTCCATTTATTTCAGCATTGAATTAATGCAATTATTTGCCCTTGATTACACGCTGCATTGTTTTCCTGTTAGTCCCTCGTGCTTTGGTAGGAAAACTGAATCTAGTGCAGAAATGGCAGACTCCACCGCTGCCAATAAAAACTACTATAATAACAGAAACTGCCAGGGTAAAAGAAGTGGAAAATTAACCATCCTCAATTCCATGAAAACTGGGGAAAGTCTTTCTGCTGATGATGAAGATCATTATGTATGATCAAAAGCTCCAGAACAGCTACTAAAGGTCATATTGGTTTTGTCAACTGCATTTTCCCAAAGTAGTGAGTTTTTGAACTTCAACTATAAATAATTTTCTCTGGCAGGTTACAATTACATGCGCTTTATTAGTCATTTGTGAGTTTTATTGCAGACACGAGGGTCTGAAAATGACCTGATTATGTTTGATATTCTTTGTTTATTGGAGTATTGTTTTTTTAAAAAACACACTGTACTGGCTGCACTCCAGCTCTGCTTTCTATCAGTTTGTGGTGTCTTATAAGCCCATGCCACATGACACAGGAATAAAAATAACTTCAGACTCAGACAGACACAAATAAAAACCGCCACATCATTATGAATGTCGGCAGAAGCCGCCAGGTGAGGTGTCGAGCCGCACAATGAATAACATCTACATCAGCGGCGGATGATGAGAAGTCATCAGCAGCTTGGACGCAGATCAGATGTGTGACGCATTTTTCACCTGTTTAGAATGCAGCGTTATCGGCTGGTTAACCACCCACCGCCAACCTTCTCCTCCCGTCCCTCTCAGCTCTCTTCTCTCTATCTTTAGACATGCCTAGCAAACTGCTTCACGCTCTGTCTCTTCGACGACGCCTGCCTGAGAAGCTGCTCTCCTGTAGACAGACATGCCTGGCTCTACCCATTACCTCTCCCTAATAGAAACCTGTTTTCACACCAAACGCCATCCCCAAAAATCTCCTTTTCAGCAAATCTGTGTCTCCCTTAACCATCAACTCTCTCTGAAAGCTCACACTCTTAGAAATAAAGGTTCTAACAAGAACTATAAATGGTTCTTAGGCTTTTCCCCACAGGAGAACCCTTTTGGTTCCTGCTAGAATGTTTTATATATTTATATGTGTCAGAGAGCATAAAGGGTTATACCTAGCACCATCTGTGAAAGGTTTCACCTAGAACCCCTGAGGAGAGGTTCTACAGGGAACCCTTCTATGGTGTAATGGTTCCATCCAGAACGCTGTCTGGGAGTCCTGTCCAAAATCTCTCAACCTTCTGAAGGTAAAGATAATAAGAAGATCCGCAGGGTTTTCAACCGAGAACCTGTTTATATGAACCCACCCAGGAGGTTCTACCAAGAAACCTTTTATATTTTAAGGTTTTTTTCTTTAAAACCGACACAAGGGGTTCTACTGAGAACCATTTTATATTACAAGGGTTTTATATAGAACCACCTAGGGGGTCTGCCAAGAACCTGTTTATATTACAAGGGTTTTACCTAGAAACCCATCCAAGGGGTTCTACCAAGAACCATTTTACATTCCAAGGGTTTTATGTAGGGTTCTGCCAAGAACCCTTTTATATTACAAGGATTTTACTTAGAAACCCACTCAAGGGTTCTACTGAAAACCCTCTTACTGTATTTCACAAGGGATTTATCTAGAACCCACACAGGGGGTTCTACCAAGAACCCTTTTTTATTACAAGGATTTTATCTAGAACCCACCAAGGAGGTTCTCCCAAGAACCTGTTCATATTGCAGGGGTTTTACATAGAACCCACCCAGGGCAGTGTGGAAGTCCTTGAAGGGGGGGGGGGGGTTTCTTCGGATGTAAAGGATTCTTACTGAAACCCCATAAAGACCCCTTGATGAACCCCTGGTTCAAAAAATTGTTCCCCAAAAGCAAATGGTTGTGGGTAGAACTTCAGCCCTTCAGGAAGAACCCTTTTGGAACCCCCCCATTTTTTTCCTCAGAGTGTAACCACTTTATCTTTGTGTGTTCAGCACATTTGCAGGTCGAATTCAGGTGGAATTGTGTTTTGATGAAAACTAATTTAGTGCTGTTTGCGGCACCGCCGGCATGTATTTGGACCAATTAGACGGGAGCGAAGGAGACGGATCGAGAGAGGGGAAGTGATGTGAGGGGAGGCAAAAAGAAAGGATAAGAATATTTTAAAGTCCAATGGAAGTCATTTCCTCATTTTGGAGTCATTGAAGCCGTGTGTGTGTGTGTGTGTGTGTGTGTGTGTGTGTGTGTGTGTGTGTGATTGGCTTTGCATTATGATGAGTGTACGGGGGTGGCGGAGTGTTGACATGCAGAGCACAATGCCTCCATAAGCAACAGGATAATGAATGCATTTGGGCTCCCACGTTCAAACACAACTAGCGAGGCTGTTTACTCTTTTAACAGACAATGTTCCTCTCTGATTTCCTAATTTCCCTCTGTAAGTGGCTGACCAGGTGCACGCATGGGTGAGAGCAAGTGTGTGCTTGTGCGCATTCTGGCATGCGAGCATGTGCGAAATGTGTGTGTGTGTCTGTTCTGAGCAACAGTGTGTAACAGTGTTGAGTTCAACTGAGCTGCAAGGCACAGAAACTCATTTAGGCTGCAGCTTCAGTTCAGAAGAGGCCCGAGGCGGCGGTTCCTCCAGGCTGACGCCGTGGATGGCTCACATTTTTACCCCGTTATCAGAGCTCCTCTCTGGGCTGAGCCTGGCGGGAGGCCTGGCTGCCTCGCCGTTCCTCCAGGCAAGACAGATAGCAACCAATCACTGGCACCAAAGAGACTACCCCACGGCCCCGACTGCAGACTCACATTAGCATATGCAGGTGTGTGTGCGCGCGCGTGAGTGTGTGTGTGTGCTAATCAAAATGCAGAAAGGGCTGCTTAGTGTGCAGTGTGTGTGGGCTTAGCCTGAGCTTAATTCCCGGTCAAACCGTAGTGTTTGATCATATTTTGTTTACTTTTGTCGCCTTTATCATTCGAAAAGTACACACACACACACACATGCCTGCACACACACACATAAATAGACAAAGCTTAATCACAGAGCCGCACGTGTGTGCGCGCGCGCTGCATTCCCTGCTCCTTTTCATCTATCTCATAGCACATGATTTATGTGAAAATTATTTGCCGCTGCAAACACACACTCGCCAGGATGCACACACACCAGCGCACACAGTCCGTCATCATATTTATGACAGCAGCACCGCCGTGCCAAGGGGATATTGGACTTTCTCTTCAGTTATCAATGTTTCGGTTTTGATTGATGACCTTTATTGTAATTATTTATTGAAAGGCAGGAACAGGATAATTAGAAAAGGTCTGGAGGGGAGGAAAGTGCTGATCCAGTGGGAATTCTGAGGAGGAAACCGGAACGCTGAAGGTGATAAAGTTCACGGATCTCCTCAGAATTCCGTGTCAGCGAACGGGGGGAGGAGGGAGGGGGATCTGCAGGAGGAATCAATGATCAGAGCTAATGGCATACTAATGATGTAACTACTCATCCATAGAGCACAGACAGAGGGAGGGAGAGGAGAGGAGGCAGGGAGCAAGAGGGTGGTAGAAGCAAGGAAAGAACAGGAAAAACATTTATTTTCATAGAGACACTGAGGCAAATGTCAGAAACAAAGTGGCCATAAACTGCTGTTTATCTCAAAGTGATGTCATTACTATTCCTCATGTTGTTACTGGTGTTGGGCAAGTTAATTCAATTTAGTTATCAGTTATGGTTACAGTTACTTCTCTCAAAAAGTAATTGAATTACTTCACCAATTACTGCATTATAAAAGTAGGAGGGAAGTAGAGGGAAAATAACTTTAGCGTTACCTTTAAATGTCTGCTTTAATTCTCTTAATTAATTAATGCTATATTAGTCTAGTGTACCTGTACTGCAACTCTTCCCTCTTCCCAAAAAGAAGGGATATTGTTTAAAACTTCAATAAAAACAGAATGCATTGATTTTCAATAAAGAAATTCTGATCTATATTCAATTGATTACAGCACAAAGACAAGACATTCAGTGTTCAAACTAATTAACTTTATTGTTGTTTGTAGTTATGCTCTCATTCTGAATATGATGCCTGCAACATGTTCCAAAAAACGTTTGGACAGAGGCATGTTTACCACTGTGATACAACACTTTTTCTTTCAACAACACTCAGCCAGTGTTTGAGAACTGAGGACACTGATTGTTGAAGTTTTGAAAGTAAAATTCTTTCTCATTGTTGTTCGATGACTTCAAGTGCTCAACAGTCCAAGGTTTGTTTCATAATGCACGGGTCTGGAGACCGGTCTGGACTGCAGGCAGGTCAGTCTAGTGCCTGAACTTGTTTACTATGTGGCCACGCTGTTGTAACACACACAGAATGTGTCTTGCTGAAATAAGCAGGGACGTCTCTGAAAAAGACGTCACCTGGATGGCAGCGTATGTTGCTCCTAAACATGTATCTAACTTTCAGCATCAATGGGCCTTCACAGATGTCAGCCATGTTACCCATGATGCCATGGGCACTAACACATCCCCATATGATCACAGATGCTGCGTGTTGAAGTCAGCGATGGTAACAATCTGGATGGCCCTTTTCCGCTTTAGCCCAGAGGTCATGACGTCCATGATTTCTGAAAACAACCTGAAATGTGGATTGTGAGCACACTTTTCCACTTTGCATCAGTTCATCTCAGATCAACTCTTAACTTGTATTTATACATCATCTTAGTCAAAGTGATTTGCAAACCATTGCGTTCCATTGTTTTACACAATGTCCCAACTTTGTTTGGAGTCAAGGTTGTATTTTAATGACAACTGTCAAATTTTTTACTTATCATTACACCCATTATGCAAGTTATTTTTACTCCTGACCACCAGGGGGCAGCAACAACTACCACCTACCTGTAACTTACAAATTTAATGCCAGTGGTTTAAATACTGGCATTCATTCATTGAAGAAGACCCACAGGAAGCTGGATATGTCAACCAACCGTTAATAAGAATTATATGATGAACAGTTTATATCATACTATGATTTTTTTTTTTTTTTTAAAAGCTCATATTCAAGCTGCATTTGTCTGCTGTCCTCTGCAGTTTCAGGTAGGACAAAAGTAACGATTAACAAGCCCATTTAAATATCAGTGGTTGTAATTGTGTTATTCATTTGAGGAGAATTAGTTAGTTAAATGTCTAGCTACCACCATTAGTAGTGGAATTACAATAATACAATGCTTTTGCTCCCAACACTGGTTGTTACTTAATGGAACAGCTTAACCAAAGACCTGAATTGGAAAAATATTTGGAATTGACCTTATGAAAATGTATTAACTAATAAAATAAGACAAGTGTCCTTTCAAATCAGACATTACTCAGCAAATCACCATCCTGTCAGGTTGAAAAACAGTATAAATGTAAATTGTTCCTTCTGTGATATACTCTCAGAGACACCCCTCTATTTGTTTTGGCACTGCAACCACATATTTGTTATTGATAATACTGACTCTGATTTTACTCTATGCTCAGGAAATGTGTTGTTTGGTTTCAATACATGTAAAGGCAATCACATCAAAGAATATTATTGTTAACCTACTCATTCTTTTTGCATAATTTCATATCCACAAATCCAATTTATTCATGCAAAACTCTTATGTACTATATTTGAAAATGCAACCAGGCAACTAAAACTATTTTCTCCTCCATAAACAAGGAGGCTATCAGGACAATAGATTCACGCATCTCCTTTATAGTATTTATATGAATGACTAATACCATCTGTGCTTGTAATGATATGCTGTCCCCTGGCATCTTATCTTGTTTTGTTATGTACATCCTGCTCGCCTTTCATGTGACTGTTTGATATCATTTAATGTCACTTGAATGCTTTTTGTACTGTGATGTTGTACAATAAAGAACGGGGGGAAATAAAGAGGTCATAAACTGACCAGTTATCAAAGCAAGTCAGAGACACAGTGAACAAGCGGTCGTGCTCAAACAAGAAAAACACAAATTAAATTCAAATTCATTTTACATGCCAGTTGAGAATTAGTGAAATTTGTTTGGACTTATTGTAAATTTGAGCCATTAAACGAGTCGATTTCCACAGCCGAACAGTCGGCTTCATAAAACTCAAACACATGTGCACATAATGACAAACTCTCCTACTGCAGAGCCCGTGTCCTCTCATCCTCTCACTGCACCATCAGTCAGAACGCTCTTAAAGCTGCAGCCTCATCACAACGGATATCCTTCAAAGACTTAAAATATTGCCAATATGGTTCAAAAAGTGTAAAATTTAACTGTCTGGCTCAATGACCGAACCTGCTTGTACTTTGTCTGGTCGATCGGTGTTTAACTGTCATTTGATTGCTACCATGTTTCATATTGACAAAGGGACATCCATCAATGCTAATTAACTCTCTGACTGAGCTTAATGGAAGGATGAACCTCAGCGGGAGGAAGGAGTGAAGCACGGTGGCACCACAAACCGTAGACAAAGACACTGGCCTTAATGCAAGTGTTGTTATTTTTTCACGTTTATTATCGAACTGGGGTTTTAGAAATTTGTTTTTAAAGGCAATTTTTTATTTTCTTGTTGAAAACTAATAAATAAAAATTTCATAACTTTTATAATCAGGAATTACTTGTTTGTATCCTGGAAGATATATTGCCCAGATAAGGGTATAAAACAGGGGCAGTCACTCACAGATATACTGCATGTCTTGAGGCCTATACTCACACTCACAGATAATCAATAGTATAAAAGTGTGAAAGGTGTGTTGATTGATTATTTCACCGATCACAATGCGCGTTTTTGCATGGTTGCTCGTAAAAACACTTGCAACTTTTTCCTGTTTCCTCAGCTTCTATTGCAAATATATATATATATATAAGATGTGTATAAGAGACAGGAATAAAGCTCATTTAGAAAAACCTGAAATGTTGTTATTGTAGCCTAGATACATTGATACAAAATAGCAGTTAATTAATTTTGGAAAATATTTATATATGCTTGCCTACTTAAAGTCTAACTTTAACAGTAAAACCAAATGAGAAAAAAATAAGACCTCCCTGTATCTGATTCAAGAAAAGTGAGAGGGACACACGGCCATAATTTTAAGTGCAAGCTCAGTGGACTGATGGACCCAGGATGTCACCGGTGCAGTTATTGCAACAAAAACTGCATGTGTGTGAAGAAGATAAAGGATGGCGTTTGATTTAAAACCAGGGACCAAAAAACATCTGTCAGTTGCCAGGTGTGCAGGGGGACAGGCAGTTCCCAAGCAGCTGAAATGGATGAGTGGATTGGGTCTGCTGTGTTGTAGCAATCTGAATTATTCCTGTGGTTTGCTGTGGAGCTGTGTAGTGGACAAAAACAGTGACCCGTTTTACATGAAGCTCCTTCAAATTACCAAGGAAATCGGTTATAGGCCCATTTGAGCTGTTTCTTTGACTGTTCTATCCTGTCTTTAAAACAGAAGGAAAAATTATTAAATTAGTTCCAGTGCAACATAAATCAATCAATTAAACTTTATTCATATAGTGTATGTTATACATCAAATGTGACTCCAAGTGCGCAACATAAAAAAGCTAAAAGAGCATCAGTTTAAATAGAAATATTTGAACACAATTCACATTTAAATGAAAAAAAAAACAAACAGAAAAAATGATTAAGATTAAAGTTCAAGTAAAATTCGACCACACTCAAGGCAGAGTAAACAAATGAACCTCAATGCAAGTTCAGTCAGGAAGACTATCTTTACGACTCATTCATTCACAGCTTTCCTGCTTATTCTCAATCAGCTGATTACGGGCGATCACTCGTCAGTTAACCAAACAGATGTAGCCGCTATCTCCATCAGCCAATCATGTCATTGCTGACTAACTTTAAAATCTGTTCTCCCCTCTGCTGCTGTCAGCTGTCATTTCATGTTGAAAGACAACAGGTACATGATAGATGACAGAAATACACTCGTTAATATGGGCAAAGAAAGAGCAGGGACTAGGTTAGTGCAACAGACTTGGAGACGGGTCATTCAGCCAGACAAACCGGACTGTGACTGCGGAAGACAGCCGGGTTAAGAGCTAAACTAACCCAGCTTAGACTTGTCAGCCAGACAAGCTAACGTTTGACCACAGAAAGATGCCACCATCCAGACTCATGAAAAGCCAGAGCCGGAGCCTCCTACACATCACGTCAAAATGTAGGGAAAACCAAAGCTTGCCAGCTCTAGTTACGGTTGCTAAGCTATGATAGGACAGTTGCCATATGGAGGTGGGGCTTAGCGCAGGGTCAGTTGAGAGGTTTGGACTTATGACTCAGACTCAGTTACAATACCATTACACTTTTGTGCACATCTTGAAAAAACTGAGACTATACTTTACAAAATACTTGATTAAAAACTTTGCATACATCTAGATGAGAACACGTACAATACAAAAAACTTTATTCATAACAAATCTCGACTGGTTGCATCTGGCAGTTGTGATGGCATTGCAGTAGGTGCTTTACCATCTGTTGCCTGGCGGAGATCTGCACTACACTGAGTGTGCTGTTCTTTTTGTGCATATTTTTGGGTTTACAAATGAGACAAACCACAAACAGATTTTGTTTTTACCAAGAAACATTCCCAAATTTAAAAAAACTGGATGAATACCACAAAAGCTGTGTGGGAAACAAACAACCGTTACATGAATCAGGCCCCTGGCCTTTGACCATGTTTTTCATCCTGTACCAGAGTAAACAGAAGTCTAATCTAGTCTAAATGAAGTCTACCCCATGGCAATAAAGAGGTTCATTTACTTTATCTACAGGGGAACCACAGTTTTGATGATTTCCTTATTGCTTTCATAATGAAAAAGTGTAGCTACATGCTGTTTTATGCACTAGGACATCTTATTTTTTTAAATAATATGATTGCACAGACACAAAACAGTCGCAATAACACTAAATTAACACAAGATTTGGGCACCTTCCCTTGCCACATTATTCTAAATAAACAAAATAAGCATGGACGCAGTAAAAATCATTAATTTCCTCTGAAACACACTTATCTCCTGAGGAGTGGGAAGGTAGATAAGGAAGACTTTGAAGACTGCGGCAAAAGAAAACCACAAAGAGGTAAACCAGTGACAGATACTGCACAAACCAGAATTACTTCTCTTTTTTGTGTATGAATACTTACCCCCTGTATCTATCCTCCCCTTTTTTTCCAAAACAACTTTTTTCTCATCTTTTCTCCCCCTGGCTTTTATCTGACTGGCTGTTGAAGAGAGGTGCATGTGGCTGCCTCAGTAATGTGACATTTAGACAAATTCACTAGGCATACCGGCGGGATGCTGCCTCCACTGTACATGAATGTGTGCAAATGTCTGCAAATACGCTTCTGTGAGTGTGTGTGTGTGTGTGTGTGTATTTCATATGCATATGTGTGTGCTTAAAATTGGGTTGACAATCTGCCTAACTGTGAGAGGTGCACGTTCTGCTTTAGGTGCACACATGCAGACACACATGCTGTTTCGGCGTCTGGCAGACAAGCTGTAGCCCTTTTGATGTTTTTGTTCTCGGTGATCTTCCATAGACATAAGGCGGTGCGGGAGGCCTCTGATGGCGTCGAAACAGAGCATTTCTCTTTGAAAACTTACAGGAGCCAACTGTGTTACCGGACCAGCAGCCATTATCTCTTTGCAGTAATATCACTACTCACTTTCCTGCTTTTGCCTCCATCTTACTTCATGTTTCACTCCGTGTCTGTATCTCTCTACACGTCTTTCCTCTCAACTCCATCATCAGATCTGTCTGGCTGTGAACCTTCAGCAGCCCGACACAGACGGTCATGGTAAATTGGTAATATGAGTCACAGCTGAGTTTTGGAAACATGACAGCCTTCCGGTTTTTTGGGGGGGGGTTCGAGTTTTCAAGAGCACTGCATGGAGCTGTTTCTAAAGAAGAATAAACACTAAGACACACAGCAAAGATACAGAAACACACACAGAGAGACACATGAATACAACCACAATGCAATCTTTACAGGCTGGGAGCGAGTAGAAGCTGAGCAGATGGAAATGAATTCAGATATATCGACAGAAGGGAGAGGCGATGCAATGAAATTAGGAGCGAGAGCAGTGGGCGATTTGAAGGGGGATAAGGGGGGAGGTCATCCCCCATTTAAGCAAAATGACCCGAATACATCACCCTTGTTAACCTGCTACCCCTCCCCCACCCCACAAGGTAAAATCTACAGCAGACCACGACCACGGCTCTGAAATATCAGTCGCCTCATACAGCTGTATATGAATAAATCCACAGAGCTGTCTGTGGTGCTGAAGAAGCAGATGGATTTAGTGACTGCGACTTTTTGTCTGGGTTCCACACTCCTGTCAGTTTGATCTTGGATGATTAATATTCTCTAATCTTTAGTGGCCTACAGGGTCGTTCATGAGTCACTTCACTAGTCACAGGTTTACAAAAGGCGCTACCTCCATCCACTCAATCAAAAATTAACAAATTACATACTAAGCAAGAGACAACTGAAGAGTGCACCTTACACTCTCAGAAACAAAAGTACTAACTAGGCTTGTCCCCATAGGAAAATCCTTTTTGGTTCCTGGTAGAACCTTCTGTAAAGGTTCAACTCAGAAGCCCTTCAGAGAGTTCTCGCTAAAACCCGACATATGGAATTACACGTAGAACTATCTGTGAAGAATTCCACCCAGAACCCCATATGAGTTTTACAGAGAACCCCTCAGTGGTGTAATGGTTCCACCCAGAGCCCTCTCTAAGAGTTCTAGCAAGAACCTTTCCACCTTCTAAGAGAACCCACCCAGGGGGTTCTACCGAGAACTCTTTTATATTCCAAGAGTTTCATCTAGAACCCACCTACAAGGTTCTATCAAGAACCTTTTTATATTCCAAGGGTTTCATCAAGCACCAACCCAGGGTGTTCTAACAAGAACCCTTTTATATTCTATAAGTCTCAACTCGAAACAACTCGGGGGGTTCTACCTTTTATATTCCAAGGGTTTCATTTAGTCATCCAAGGGTTCAACAAAGAAAAAAAAGGGTTCTTTGGATAAAAAGGGTTTTTGATGGAACGCCTAGTCTCATAAAGAACCCTTGACAAACCCTGTCAGAAGTATTTCAGAGGCAAGTGGTTCTGAATAGTATCTCAGGAAGTGCTAACTGGAACCATACAGGGTTCTTCGGTTTGTCCCTATAAGACAACCCTTTTGGTTCCTTTTATAAAGGTCTACGTGGAACCCTTTCAGAGGGTTCTACCTAGAAACCAACACATAGGATTATATCATCATGTATAAGAATTATAAAACCATCATGTGAAAGGTTCCACACAGTACCCTCTATGAGAGGTTCTACAGAGGATGATGTGTAATGGTTCTACTCAGAACCCTTTCTGGGGGTTCTAGTTAGAACCCTTTTATGTTCCAAGGGTTTCACGCAGAACCCACCACATGGGATCTACTGAGAACCCTTTTCATCTAGACACCATCTAAGAGGTTTTACCAAGAATCCTTTTATATTCCAAGAACTGAGCAGAACCCACCCAGGAGGATCTAAAAAATTTTTTTTTAAATTTATTTTTTTATTTTTTTTATTTAATTTAAATTTATTTTAATTAGGGTTTCACCTATAACCTTTTGTCTCCCAAGGGTTCCACGAAGAACCCTTGATAAATCCTTTCTTCAAAAAAGGGTTCGTCAGAAACAAATACTCTAAGGTAGAACCTTAGCCCTTCTGTAAGAATCCTTTCGGAACGCTGATTTAGCAGCAAGAAGAGGGCGAAAACGAGGGAAAATTCTGAGGTTTACATGTAGAACCCGCCCAGGGGGTTCTACCGAGAACTGTTTTATATTCTAAGGTTACATCTAGAACCCACCCGGAGGAATCTAAAAATATATTTATAACCTTTTGTCTCCATAGGGGGAAAAGGGTTCCATAGATGGAAATGTTTCTTAATGAAACCCCTCGTCTTTAAAAGGAACAATTTTGGAACCCTTATTCGGCAGCGAGCAGAAGGAGAAAATGAGGGAAAAACTGGAGGAAAATGTGACTGAATGTGTGTGTGAGAAGCAACCAAGTGTGTAAAATCAAAGTGCTCGCACCTCAATCAGTGAGAGTTCAGATGGAGGGCGATAGAGAGTGAAGCAAAGGGGAGGATGAAGAGCGCCGTTTAAAAAGAAGGAGGGATATTAGATGAATCAATGGAGGCGTCTCTCAGGTTATTTCTCATCTTTTGGGGTCACTTCTATTCCATTACTGTTTGTCCTCAATCACACAGTTTTTGTATCGTACCACAGCGTCCTGAAAAAAAAAAAAAAAAAATCATGGGGGTGAATTTAATTTCTCAATCTCCAAATTGATTTAGTGGGACCTACTGGAGGCTACAGACCGACCTCTGAATTTAGCTTATTGTGCTTCTGCTGTGCGCTGTCAAACAGACGGGATTTCAGATCAGCGCAGAGTTATGACCTGACTACGCTAAGATGATAAGATGATTAAATATCTAATTCACTTTAGATCATTAACTTTAATCTGCTTATACTTAGGAGACAGAAGAGGCGGCGGGGGAGGAGAGGGAGGGGGAGGAGAGGGAGGGGAGGTGGAGCTCAGCGCTCTGGCTTCCATCTTTCTATATCCATCATAGAGCCAGTTTTATCTTGTCTGTCCATCTGACAAAAAGCAGACAAATAAACAGAAAGAACAAATAAAATGTTAACAGGAGGAAATGTTTTTTTTTTTATTGCAGCATCCATCTGCTGCTGCATTTCCTGCATGATCCAGATGACGTCACCCAAACTAATTTTCAAAAACAGGTTGACAAGAGCATTTGTCATTGTCTTAAAGGCACATAACCACAGTTTTACCCCATTTACTATAAATCATGTACACTTTATTTTGATACCAAACATTGCCTCAAGTGTATTATAGATATTTAGACTGATGAATGTGTGTACAAACCGCATTTGTTTTCCATTCATGTGATAAAATCCAGTAAGCAGATCAGTAAAACATATCAGAGAGTATTTAGCCGCTATTATTATACAGTCAAAATTACTTTGTGATAATTCAGTTGAAAATACATATACTCTTTTTAAATCAATGTTTGGCGCGCCATCGGGAAGTTCAAACATCCAAGACTTCAAGGAATAGTTTGACATTTTGAAAAGATCAATATCAGTCTTATGTCTGTCTGTTAAGCTACCGGTATTAGCTGATGAGCTTATCTAACCACCAGAAAAAAAAATATAAATACGAATTCAAAAATGAGGCAAGCTATTCAGGTTGCAACGAAAATTGATTGTTATTACACCATGTACATTTTATCATCTATGCCTGTGTTTCCCAATCCTGGTCCTCAGGGCTCACTGCCCTGCATGTTTTAGGTATGTCCCTGCTCCAACACACCTGATTCAAATGATCAGCTCGTTATCAAGTCTCTGCAGAAGCCTGATAACAACCTGATCATCTGACTCAGGTGTGATGGAGCAGGGAAACATCTAAAACATGCAGGGCAGGAGTCCCTGAGAACCATGATTGGGAAACACTGATCTACGCTATTGAATTCTGCCATATTAGTGTTCCTTTTGTAATATACAGAAGTGTTTTATCTAATAGTGCACTATTTATTATGTAAGATTGTAGAGAATGGAGAAGGGCAAAAGAAGAGAGTGTAGAAGAGTGAGATTGAAAGGTTAAGAGAGGGCAATGAGGAAAGAGAAGGAAGACGAGTGAAGACAAGAAAAAAAACTTATGGAGGAGAATAAAAAGTTAAGAGTAAGAAGTGACATGAGGAGAGTGAAGAAGAGCAGACAGAGGAAGTACATTGTGCCCGTTGGTGTTGTCTGTCAGTGTGTGTTTGTGAGTCTGTCTTTTGTCCCTTAAAGGGATAGTTCACCCAAAAATGAAAATTCAGCCATTGTCCACTCACCCTCATGCTGATTGAAGGTCGGGTTTAGTTTTTTAGTCCACAAAACACTGCAGAAAAACAGCGTAGCATAATCTCCCAGACAATGGAAGTGAATGGTGACCAGTTTTCAAATGGAAAAAACAACAGAAAAAAAAAACATAAAATGCCTCCATACTGCTTGCCTGGTGTAATCCAAGTCCCCTAAATCCCGCACTCTAAAAATCTAAACCCGACTTGAGGGTGAGTAGGTAATGATTAAATTTTCGTTTCTGGGTGAACTATCCCTTTAAATTACAACTAAATTTTATCAGACAGCTGGCACCGTAGTTTATTACATTACTTTGTTAAATTACCCCTATTGACGCAGTTCTGATCAGATTCTGTAGGAACAATAAAATCATTATTTAATTACTAAAATCATTTTAAAACTAAATATTTTGAGGGGCAGCATATCACCAGAGTAACCACCTACTGCTGCTAATTGTAGCTGCCATTACCTAGTTAGCTATGAAGCTAGCGATCCAAAGCTCAGAGCACCAGGGGAGTGTTGGTGTTTACACTGCTAGCATAGAAGCTTTGGATCACAGAGGGAGGCAGGGACTTGCACCTTCACCAGAGCCAGACGGGCAGACGCCATTACCGGGCTCAGCAGTCTTCCAGTGAACATGGCCAGACTGACACCAAATACAGCCTCCAAGACCAACAGAAGGTAAGTTTGATGACAGGGAATACAGTACTGAGGTGATTTACAGTCGCTCTGAGCAGAACTCTGACTCTAGGAACGATGAAGACCCTTTAGGTTCAGGCGGGTACAGGAAAGGCGTAAAACGAGAGAGGAGTGAGAAGGATGTCATCAGTCAGCGCCCAGCGCCAGAGGCCAGAGGGGCAGTCACAGCATGTTGCAGCCCCAGGGTGCCATGCAGGAGGCAAACCCAGCAGGGAATCCACCTCAGTGTTGTTGGACTGTGAGCAGACTGAACGCTACAGTGACAGCATGCTAGGTTCAGTAGATATCTCTGTTATGTCTCTGACATAACATCAAAACTGTTATTTCTTCTCATTCTGTTGATAATTTTAGTTCATTTTTGTATGTTTTACACTAAAATCTTTACATATAGCCCTTTTAAAGGTACTGGTAGGTGGATTTACCAACTTTTGGACAGAGTCAGGCTAGCTGTTTCTCCCTGTTTCCAGTCTTTATGCAAAACTAACCACCTCCTGGCTGTAGCTTTTTATATTTAATGGACAGACATGAGAAAGGTATCAATTTTCTCATCAGCTCTCAGCAAGAAACCGAATAAGTGCATTTTCCAAAATGTCAAATGCCAGACAGCAAATATTAATGTATTTTATTTATATAGCACCTTCCCCAAACAGGGTTTGCAAAGTGCTTTTCAGAGTAAAAACACATAACAGGCATCATTAAAACAATAAACAATAGCACCATCAAGAATAAGCAATAACACAATACATAAAAATAGAGATAAAACAATAAAAGCTGCAGAATTCATATTATCTTCTTATCATTTTCACAATGTCCATGTTTTCTTATCATTTATCTTTTAAATTTGATTCTGTTTTAATGTCGAGTAGCTCAAGATGTCTAAGTTGTTCAGTGGGCAACTATCAAATGTCAGATGTCAGAGCTTCACTTCAGCCCCTGAAGCACAAACTGATTGATTATAATTCTTTAGAAATGTTCAAATCTGTGGATTTTTACTGAGACGTGAGAGCAGTGCTTTCTAAATGCCAAAGTACAAGGAAAGGGGGTAATATATGTTTCTCCATTCCCTCTATACTTAACATGACATGAACACTTTGGAAACAGCCCGAAATTAAGTTTATTATTACTTCATGTTGGCAGTGATCACAGGCGACCCCGATGAACCAGAACCACACTGATACATTTGTTTTCATGTCCGGAGAAGATACTTTGGCAGGTCCATTTAAACACAGCTTTGGTTACAATCTGCAATCTGCTCACAGCAGAGACACTCTACTGAAGCCAGACTCTGCAGCTATCTTTGGAACAATATTGTATTTGCCAATAAGTCATGCCAATAACAAGTAATTGACATGAGACGGAAGTTGAGTTGGAGGGCAGAGGGTGGCGGAGGCTCAGATGAAAAAGGCTGAAACAGACGAGAGGAGGAGATATGGGACTGCGAGGTGAAAACCACCAACAGCCTAGTAATTATTGTCCATTTATTTCAAAGCAGATAAGTGGTGTGACAGAGGGTAGTGTGGGTTTCTCTCTGTGAGAACCTCATGCCATGTGGCTTACAATGAAAGGAAGGAAGGACGAAACAGAGAAAAGGAAAGTGGTAGAAGAGAAAAATAGAGAGATAGAGAGGAAGGGGGGAGTGAGGAGGAAAGGGAGTGAGACAGTGTGAGGTTACGCCGCTTCCATTAGCTGCTCGTTGTCTTCCAAGAACTGGAGCAGCAGCTAGATCAGATTGCACTCCACTCAAACAAAGAGCTTTGGTTATTCGAGTCCTCTGCCATTGTACCAGCTAAATTTCCCAAGGCAAATGTTGACAGAGAAAATTGATATTGAGTGCAATATTATTCTCCACCGATCACAAGGCATTTCCTTCACCAAAAGTTGGGATCTATCATGTCTGGGCAGCGTTTATCTGCGTGTGCATTAAGACTGAGTCTCTATCTGTGACAGAAGGTATGAAGATAGGCTTTATTTTGAAGATTACACACCCATTTGAACTAAATGAAGCCTGCTAAACTTTACTAAAGATCTTTTACATGCATTATAGGACCTAAAGTATCACTGAAAGGTATAATATGTAACATTTCTACATTAAAATCTCTTGAAATTGAGTTGTGCACTTACATTATCCCAGATGTTTTCAACGATGATAAAGCCCAGAGTAATCAGTAATTTATTCGAGGTAAAAGTGCATTTCCTACTAGCCACTAGCTGTTATAACTTCTTTGGATACGTCAGAGAGTGAGGAAGAAAGTCTGCAAATGTTACTGAAGGTAACGTCAATAAAACTTAAAAGACCAATATGAAGCAATTGTGCATGCAGTCCAAATAACAAGTTGGAGCCATAGACATAATACTAAATAGGTTGAATCTCTATTTAATATACTGTCTGTGGTTGAAGGAAGTTGTCTGCCCCCGCCACCCCTGCCTTCCCAAACTTGGGAAGCCTTGGGCAGGCTGCAGGAACACTGCAGGAACGCTGCAGGAACGCGAGACATATGTTGATGATAACAAGCAACGATGACTCCTGCACTATAAGTTGTTTAGCGGTTTATAACTGTCATTTGTCTGTCAATGTAAAATTAAGAAGTAAGAAGACAGATTTTAATCAGGCATTTAGGAGGGTAATGTGATTTTTCATTTGCATTTCCTTTTCCCCACTGCTTTTCCTTTTCCTTTTAACTATTCGATTTTGCTAAGTCATTTAGCCTCTCCATTTAACCTTGCATGACACTTTGAGCCCTGTGCTGGGAAGCAATGCAAATTGTCTCTGGGATGTAAAATGGTTTCTGACTGATCAGAGAGCTGCAACCATCTCATGTTTTATTGGTTTGCCCATTAAAATATTAAATAATGTTTAAAACCATAATATAAATACAGTATATAAAATAACTTTGTAATTTAGTCCAGTGTTTCACAAAAAAATGACAAACCAATGTGACCCAGTTCCTAAATGGCCTCATCAATAAATCCTGGGAAGAGTTCATTTGAGCACAAATGAACATTCTTGACCATTTTTACTGCAATTTCCACATCCCCTTATTATCTTTAATCATGTTAAAGAAAACACATTCTTCCACAGGTTTTTATTTATTTATTTATTTATTTTTAATTTCCTGTGACCCACCTGTGGGTCATGACCTAGCCTCTGGGAATGACTGATTTAGTCTAATGATTCATAGATCAATACATTAAATTGTAAATAGTAAGAATTTTTTAATGACAAATTTACAATTTTGATGACCATGTTTTACCTGATACATACTTTTTTTTCTAATTATTTGACTTGATCCGTCAGCTATACAGCCTTGGTAAACTCCACAGATCAATAGACGTTCAGTGGCCAGTAAACAGTAGACAGTGGTTATGCGCCGCATTTTAAATAAAGCCTTAATCATTAACAACTGCCTTGAAACATGAGATAATCCAATTCCCTGCGGACACAGGCCTATGGACTTTAATCCCTCATGTCTGTGAGAGAGAATTAAGTGCTGAACCTGACACACCCATTGAAAACATATGTCCTCTGGCAAAAAAGTTCAAGGGTCAACTTGTCACTAGAAAATAACAACCCTGCAGAGAAAAGTACAGTGCACACACACGCACGAGTGCTCAAAAAATGTGCTCACACACTCACAGAGGAATGTTGAAGCCGAGTTAGACAGATGACATGTGGAAGGTTAAAACTGGAGTGTGCTTGAGAGGAATTAGTGTCATCAGACCACGTTTACAGCCAAGGATAGATGATTCTTACAAACAAGAATACACCTACATACTTAAAGACACTCTATATATATATATTCATAGATGCTTATAGAGGCAAAAGTGACAAAGAGATTGTACAAGCACATCACCTCAATGAACAAAGACTCAACAAATCGTATAAGGAAGCACTGGGAACGGGAGACTGGGATGGAAACACCTGAGGACTTGTGGTTACCATTAGTCAGTCAAAAGAAAATTAATTAATTAATTTTGTAAGTAATTTATCAAGCCGAAATGTCAAACATTTGCTGATTCCAGCTTCCTAAAATATAAGAATTTGCTGCTTTTTGTTATTTATGACAATTAATGAAGAGTCTTTGTGTTTTGGACTGTTGGTTGGACATTTTACGGACTATAGATTAATTGATAAAAAATAGTCATTAGTTGCAGCATGTTTGGGAGAACTTGGTGTAACTCAACCAAGTGACTCTTCCTAAGTCCCGCCCCATTTCAGTCTGTGCTCCAGACAGTTGAGCAAACTTGGTATCTCTGTCAACATTCTCCTGTAAAAGCGACATATGGGGACATAGAGCAGCATGTAAGTTAGGTTAAGTTAGTTAACGTTAGAAAAACGCTTGCTAACTACCTAATAAATGATTGATATACTGTAGATTAGTTGACTAGTTAGCGCACATTTTGCTAACATTAGCTAACTTAAGATGTGAATATATGTCTCCCAGTACCATCTTTTAACCATCTTCAAAATGTGTTTATTTTGTCAACATAGACAAACCTAGCACATAGCATATCTAAGTACAGGAAACAGGAATGGAGAAAGTTGACCAACGTACTGTCATTGGAGCGCCAAGAAAAAAGGGGCAGGGCTTAAGAAGAGTCACTTCATTGACCTGGAGAGATATTTGATAGAAGCACAGACATGTACATGTAGACGCTGCATCGCCCTTTGGATTGTACGTCAACATCGCTGCCATTTTCCCGACACCACGACTGACCTGTGAACAAATACATGTAAAAAAAAACAACAGTTTAATGTCCATTTCTTGACCGATTCCAGTGAGTGCAGTTATATTCAAGGGTTTATGATCTACATGGAGTGACAAAACAAAAAAGTTTACATTTTCTTTCTAACTTACTCCACGTAGATCATAACCCCTTGAATATAACACCACTCATTGAGATTGGTGCAATGCTTAACATAAAGGATACTAGGCTTTAGTCTTGATGTGTCGTTTTTAGTCAGTTTTCTATTTGTATTTTAGAGTCACTCCTGACGGTTTGTGTAAAAGTGATGATGAAGATTTTTATGGTTTCAGGCAAAAACCAAACCTCAACCCACTGTGGACTTTTTTATGGTCAGTGTCATCTTAATACACTTCATGGAAAAGATGACTTACACCCTCCATTTACAGAAAAACAGGGATGGAAAATACTAGATGAAATAGGATTGTTACTTTCACAAAATCTTTCTTTCTCCCTCTTGACCACTCTCGACACTAATGCTCAAACCCCCACGTATCAGCCTCTCATATTAGCTGACCACATTCTAGCCCTCATGTTTTGGTTTTACTCTTCTCTCTGTTGAATTGAAAAGGCCATAAAAAAAGAAGTTACAAAAAAGAGAGAGTCTCTCCTTAAAAACATTCATAGTGTAGCACACCAAGTAGTTATGTGAAGAATGAAAAGAGAGAGCTTGGGAGAGAATTTCAAAGCCTGCATTCTTTTTCTCCTCCGCACACCTGAACAAGTGCTGTATGAAGTGGCCTTGCATGCTGGATTGTTGGTTTTCACAAAGTTAGGTGAGGTGTGTACGGTGACGGGGTTTCAGATGCTGTTCAACAGTCTGACAAGCATTTTGGTAGTGAGGAGGTAAAAATCTGTCTCCCTCCATTACTAATAATCTCACAGAGGCTTGAATTAAAAAACGTTACAGCTTCAGGTGGATGCAGACTAACACACTGCAAGCAGCATTTGAGTCTCTTAGAAATAACTTTATACTTTATACTGTACTGCTGATTTACAACAGAAAATTTACTTATTGATTTATGAACTAATTTTCTCATTTCATTTTGCACTCGGTCTACGTATGGGCCCAGGGCTGCTTGATTATGTGCTCTAATATTCCTGATTCTGTATTTTAAGGGGGTGGGATTTTGTGGATTTCTGGTTTCTTGTTATTATGAAACACTGGTTGTACATACTGTGTTAATAATTATTCCCCCCAGGTGCAAGCCATAAGGGGATCATGTAATCGCTGTTGTGAGTGTGTGAGTCAGTGTGTGCGCATGATCAACAGACCTGCATCTTGTCCACAACCAGTTTCAAGTACCACTGGACTGATCTACTTGGTTTTTGTGTGTACATTTAACACTGTATGCTGAAGGAGCTCTGTGATTCAGAATTCTTGAAAAACCTTCTGTTTTTTTAAAATTACTTTTAAGCCTTTATGTTTTAATGGCTGCAGGCGTTTTATTTTCAGGCCATCCCACTCTTGTTAATGCGATATCTCAAGAACGGCTTGAGGGAATTTCTTCAAGCTTGGCACAAATGTTCACTTGGACTCAAAGGTCAACTTCACAGTGACATCATAATGTCCAGCTCTCTATCAGTGCTTTGTCCTCCTCTGTAAAAAATAGTCTCAAAGTGAAGACAGCATGTTTCTCAGTGCAAATTATTTACTAGAATCATACATGTCATTCTCGCAATATAGATTTTGCCAAAAAACAAAACAAAACACTTAATACCTTTTATTAAATTCCTGTAACAGTTACAGGTCAACATAGTGGTAAATTCCATATAAAATTCCTTCAAAGTCTTCACTACATATCTGGACAGACATGGATCTAAACTGTAACTTGACTGGTTGGTGGAGACATACAACTGCGAGGCAGTAATTCTGCTTTTTGACTATTCTGTTTAATACGAACATTGACAGATGACTTCTCACTCTTAACTGACCGCTGGGGGCCGCATCTGCTTCAGTTTGAAATCTTGTTTCAGCTCGGGACAACTCACAAATCTCCTCTGGTTCCATCCGGCGGCTGCAGTGGCATTGCAGTAGGTGCTTCACCCTCTGTTGCCTCGCGGGGATCTGCACTCTGCTGAGTGCAAATCTAATCTAAAACTTGTGATCTCATATGAGCCAGTCAGAAGAAGGAAAACAGTTCTGGTCTCGACTGACTCATTTATTGTGGACTGTGATGGACAATGAATGATTACCAAAAAAGGAAAAATAGAGTCCACACAATAGATAATGCTCCCATGAACATCAATTAATATCCCACCGGTGGACTCTATTTTTCCTTTTTTAACACTCCTGTCCAGCACTTAGCATTTATCACGCTTGGATGTGTGTGGTTTTATAAACCTTTAACGAACGATTAAGTTCATCCCTGTATTAATAGTTTTCTGGTTTAGTTTATGTCTGTGTCCACTTGTTAAATTAAACGACCTGAAAGTGAAGCTCAGTGCATGTTTGGCAACAGGAAGAGGAAGTAACAATGCTGTGAGTGTGACTCTGCGGAGGAGGAGTGAAATGATTGCAGAAATTGAGTCCAACTCACAGTTCAAGTGAGGTCTTTTTGTTATCCTTTATTGCTGATGTCAGTGAATTAGCAGGATAAGTCATAAGGCTTAGTGGTCGCTCAGATCCCTACAATGAACAACAAATCATTTAACCAATACTAACTGTGCTGTGACATCATACTGAACATATCAGCAAAAAATGTATTTGACTTATTTTTCAACAATATCCATACTTGCAATACAATATCCACATGATTTTTTAGGTACTTCACAATATTCGATAAAAGTTAGAGAAAGATCATGGTGTGTGTTTTAAGCATACGGTACTTTTACATATAAATGAACGTCTGTTACATTCATCCCTCGCCAAACAAGTTCACACAATGCTGAGTACTGTATGCCTATCACTGCCAGGTAAACATCTCTATACTGGAGTTTTTTTGTTTGTGATGCTGAAGGGGAAACAAGTGTCGTGACGGACTAGGCTACAGCAACTAGTCCGTCGCGCCTTCTGAGGCAGGTGGATTCACGAGATAACGCAAGAACAAACAATGGCAGCTCCTGACCAGGTTAGCGCAGATACTGCAATAGCATCAGTTATATCAGAACTGGAGGGAATTTCTGCGTTGAAAGAAGAGCAACGAACAGCACTGAAGGCTTTTCCAAACCATCTGTCATGTCAGGTTGTACTACTAGCATAGCTTTTCCTTGTTGGAGAGCGCTGAAATAAGGCACAAATGTTGCGTTACTTCTCTGGGACAGGTTGGTATTTGTAAAATATTTGTAGTAAAAGAGTATTTGGACAATCTGGGACCATGCTGAGAGGTAGACTAAAATTTTGATTCTGCCCCTTAGCTCGTAAGATCTCGATGCTTTGCAGTCTGGTTGATGCAGTAGCACACAATAGACTAGACTAGAATAAATAAGTAGTTTCCCAGTCTTTGTTCTAGCTCTATCTCATTTTCTTTGTCATAGTTTCCATCATATCCATCCACATTTGTATAGCTTGTGACTTTGTGATGACTTTTGTAATGACAATTTTCCCTGTTGGGCGTAGGGTAACAAAGTTGGTGACAAGTTAGCCTGCACTTGACCCATGTGTGTGATGTTTGATTGACAACAAACAGCTCTGTGATGACAGCGTTCCCTTCTTTCTTCACAGCCGTTGGATAAAAGCCAGATTTTAGAAAAGTGTCTGTCCTGCAGTGGTATGACTTTTGAAATCAGGGCCAATCAAAACACAGAACATAGTCCCGATAATGTGGGACGAGGGGTAAAAATGCTGTGTAGTCCTACACAAAGTAGCACACCTGGTCGTTATAATTGTTTTCCCAGGATAGTGGAGGCCCGATATTCTTACCCTAAAAGACAAAAAAACAACGTAAAAGATGTAACAGGACGAACCTGAACATTATTCTGGAAAAAGATGGTTGATTGTTGAGTTTATTTTTATTATCAATTAATCTGTCGATAATTTTCTCCATTAATCGATTAGTTGTTTGGATCCGTAAAATGTCAGAAAATTGTGAAAAATCTTGATCGCTGTTTCCCAAAGCCCAAGATGACTTGTATTGTCCACAACCTGAAGATATTGTCATGGTTTGGGTTTTTGTGTTAGTCATTTCCTGTTTTATTTTGTAGTTGTCTTCCCTCTTGTTTATGGCTTTACTTTACCTGTCTTTGTCCGTTTTTTGTCCATTTGAGTTCTGTTTGTTTCCACCTGCCCCTTATCAATCTCCCAGTGTGTGTTGCCTGTTTAGTTGCCAGTTTGTCCTCGTCTGATCATGAACTCTCCTTGTATTTTCTTGTTGTTTTTACCTTAGTGTTATCTCCTCTCCACGTATTTTGGATTTTTTTTTTTTCCTTTCTCATATTTTGGATTTATTGTTTTGTTTTGTTTTTGACTTCGCTCTGGTTGAGGACTCTGCTTAACATTTACATAAGCCTTTTGTATTCTATTTTACTTTAGAAAATATCCTTGAACTGCACCAGCCTGCCTCCATTGTCTGCATTTTGAGTCCAAACCTGAATTTCACAAACTCTGACAAACATGCAGTTTATTGTCACAAAGGACTAAAGAAACTAGAAAATATTCACATTTGAGACGCTGAAATCAGCGAATCTGGACATTTTCTCTCAGTCATCAATTATCAAACTAGCTCATGATTAATTTAATAGATGACAACCAATTGTTTAATTGAATAATCGCTGCAACTCTACTCTCAAAGCAAAGTGTTGGTATTTGACGGCCTGGGAATGAGACTCAACAATCAACAGTCTTTTTCCAGAATTGCTTACTGCACCTTTAACCAACGTGCTTTTGTTGCCTAAACCGACAGGTGGGAAACTTTGGCAGTGAATATGATTCAATTACATTTGCTTCTGAACGTATTTGTGAAACAAATTAGTAATATATAAATGTAATTTCATGGTTGACGTAGCTCATTAACATCTTACACACAAATTTTTATTCCCATAAAGGTGAACTCACTTGTACACACATACAAACAAGCTGACACATGAAGCGTAAACATGCAAATAAGGACCTGCATGCACATGTTTACATCCGTGTGACGTACATACACACACAAACTCAAATCTAACGTCACGTATGACCACACACTGTAAAACTTCCTCAGTGTACTCTCTTTCTCAAACACACACACACTCTCAAACACTAACAGACTCTGGAATGTAGGAAATAGATGGCGCCCAGTTTTGTTTTCTTTCTACAGTGTGCACTTCCCCTTAGGCACATCCAAAGAAAATATTTGTGTCTGAAACACTCCGAAGGTTCAGGGAATAATTCATTTCAGGGCTCCGTGATGAAAACAGATTTTTAATTCTTTGACTTAATTTTTGCCTGTTTATTTAAAAAGAACAAACAAATATGCTGATGCATGCGTAAAAAAAAAATTAAAGTTCACCACAAAGTTGAGTAAGAGTGGATTTTTGTGTGTTGGTTTTTAATACCCTATTGCCTTTTGTTTTTGTGTTTTTTCCCCTCAGTGGAATTCGGTCCTGGCCGCTGGCTGAATGAAAAATAAAGAACAAACAGACAGAGCATGTCTGAGCATGGTGTGTGTGTATGTGTGTGTTTGTGTGTGTGTAGGGCGGACATTAGGGCCTGAGAGTGGATTCCTAAAAATCAAGACAAGACAGATGTAAGCACCATTAATCTATTTAGCTTTGTGTCAACATGAAAACCAGCTATAATCCTCTGACCACCAGTTTAATTTATCGATACTCAAAGGATTTTAATTGAGGGCATTTCATGGACATCATGTAAATGTAAATACTTGTGTGTGTTTTCATGCATTGGGTTAGTGTTTGTTTCTTCTTATAAACGTATGTGAGTCTTAGACTGGGTTGCACCAACAAAGATTAATTTTAATCTAAGATTAGTGCTAATCAGAGTTTAGTAAAACTAGGTTTGAAATAAGTAAATCTGTTGATTCTGTTGGAATATCTGAGTTAAGTGCGTTTATTGATTAGAAATGAAATAAAGTTTAATCAATATGCAGATGCTAACTGAATTTAACGAGAGAAAGAATGAAAGAAAGAACATTATATCGTTTGCTAGCTAGGTAGCTACATATTTTTAAACCCTGCCAGCTAAAAAGTTCAGTAAACTTTATTTTGTTTGCTAGCTAGCTAAAACGTTTTTTAAAGCCCCCTTACATTGTTTGCTTGCTAGCTAAAAAGTTAATTAATTGTTATATTGTTCATTAGCTAGCTAAAAAAATCAGCAAACTTTCTATTGTTTGTTAGCTGGGTAAAAAGGTTAGTTAGCCTACTCATGATGGCTTAGCTGAGAAGCTCTAATTTATCTTCCTTTGAGAAAAACTTAGTGGCTGAATTATCAACTGGACTGACAGAAAGAATCATTAAATGACGTATAATTAAACTCAGTTGGGTTGAGTTTGTCACTCGACTTTCTTTGCTGACTCCATCTCAATAAGCCAGCCATTTTAAAGGTTAAACTTAATACCGGATCACATTTTAAATTGGAGTTTTTGTGCAACAGAATTAAAAGCTTTGGAGTAAAAACTAAACTGAGCTTCAGATTTCAATCTTCATTTCAGGCTAGTTTAAACTTTGGTTGAATTTAAAGTTAAACCAATGATTTAATTGATTTAAAAATGTATCTTTGTTGGTGCAATCCATCTTTATTTCATTATCACAACACAAACCTCATTTATAAAATGTGCCCATAAATTATATGCATTATAAGCATAAAAGAAACACAGAGACACAACGTGTGCATGTGAAACACTGAGGCAGGACATAATACACAGCTCAAAGCCTCTGGAAACAGTATGAAAATATCCATCTAAACAGGATCATTATGCAAACGCAACAATAAACTGGTTCTGATGATAAACAGACTGTCATATCTCTATACCCGAGCCAGAGGGCAACACACTCTGTGACATCCATCTTCTTTAAGTAACGCCGCTCATAATGACACTGCGCATGGTGGGAGCAAAACACACACACACGTACAAACACACACGTCAACGTACCGCCGTAAACACACGCAAGCTAACACTCAAACACACAGTATTAATATTCTCAGTCGCTTTCTCTCTGTCTTACAAACACAGCGAGACACGCACACACACGCTCACAAAAATCTCCCAGTATTTAATACAACTGGGTAATGCCAGGGGCGAGGCAGAAGTCATAATCATGAGTGTGTTTAACAGCAGTGTGACAGGCGGATGCTGCTTCAGTGTAAGTAAAGAACATGTAAATAAGCAGGCTGAATTATTCAAGACGGAGAAACCGGCTCACACATGCTGGTCGCCCTCACCCGCTCAGCTTCAGTCATGCTGGGATAATCTCAGGAAGGGAAGGGACAGAGCAGAGGGGAAAAAAAATAAATAACGTCCCCCGTCAAGGTGCAAATAGTCTAAAGCCAGACTGAGCTGAGCAGGAGTTTTATTATTCAACTTGTGCGAATAAATTCAGGATTTGGTGATGTAAATGCTTGCCAAGAGGCTGTGTGGTAAGCCCAGAGGAGATGTGGTGAACGTGGTCGGGAGGAAAAGGGGGAGAACAGAAGAGTTGGTTGTAGAGATGTGACCAGAGGTGAAAAAATACAGTGATTTATTGCTAAGTTGATTCATTTTGGTTCCTCTGGAGTCATAAAGCAAAAAAAAAAAAAAGATCAATTCTTTGGTTCCAGGGGTCTCATTACAGAAAAAAATCCTCACTACTTGTTCTATCTTAACTCCGCTTTCAAAGACAGGAAGAATCCTATTTTCTTATTCCAGAAGCAATTTCTAAACTCATGGTTGTGTCATACTCCATCTCAGCCCCCATATCTTATCTCACAAAATCCTAATTAGAACTGTAAATGCAATTCTTTAATCAGCACTCATCCTGGCACGCCTCTATCTGCGTTAAGGAAGTACACGTGACTGCCTGTATCCTTGACAACGGCTGTCTCACTCACAAGTGGTGTAATTTTGAGGACTATTGTTTTGAAGCCTTGAGTTCGGCATTACGGGCGTCGCCATCTTGGTTTTTTCCAATCAGAACATGAGCATCAGTGGAGCTGGAGGGAGATGAAGTGTAATTTAGGCAGTGCTTGGTTTTGGTTCGTCCTTCCTGCCTAGTCGAGATCTTTCCGGTATTAAACCTAAACAGTAAACTAAAATTGACATTGTAGTAACAGAATATTGATCAGTACAGTTCAGGAGGCTCCGTTGGAAACTGGAAACACAATGGTGGCTGCCTGGTCACAATCAGGTTGCAAGCTCCCAACATTTTAACACAAATGCCTGTACTTCTTTCTCCTTAGATTTTCAAAACAGACTTGTTATAACGCAAGATGAAAACAACATAACATTTTTTCCCTAAATGCCGTTAGGAAACATGTTTCTGTAAAACCAAAAACCCTAAATGTCATCCTAAACTGAGATAAGATATGACTTCAGACTGATGACGTCTCTGTAATGAGGCTCCAGCTTCTCAAATGTACAATGTGCTGCTTTTCTCCATCTCATATGAAAGTTAAAAATACACCTTTGGGTTTGAAACAGAGGGTTGAGCAAAACTAATAATCTGAAGACGTCACTCTGGGCTCTGGGAAATTGTGTAAGTAGCATTAGTCACTACTTCCAGACATTTTATGGACCAAAACCCTCACTTCCCCCTTTCTCTTACCATATTACCTCCTATAACCTCCTATGGGGCCCTGAAGCAAAAATTAGCTGCTGGGCCCCTTTAAGTACCTGGTCCCAGATTTGCTATCTTTTAATTTGATTAAACTAATTAATTTAGGAATATGCAACATGTACGCATAAAACTGAAATAATGAAAGCCTAAAACCTTTTAACAGAAGGATCCTCTTCAATCTTTAAAGTCATCATCATATCAGTTCATATTGGGCTTTAGTGGTGCTTATTCCCAGTACAAACCAGTTAACCCACTGAACGCCTGGAGCCCACTCAGGTAGCAATCCATCCTTGGTAATAAAATGTCCAATAAAGACAAAATGCCAAGAACATCTTTAAAAAGATGTTAATTTCACCCAGTGCGGAAGGGAAAATTTCATTATTGATTAGAAGGTACCTGGAGTCCAAGTTCGCATCCTAATAGAGCTTGTTTTGACTGAAGAACAGACTCAATCTCAACTATATTATAGCGGAGAAAAGCTCAACTCACTCAGTTCAGCAGAGAAAAGAAGTGAAGCATCACTTTTTAGAAGCGGAAACAGAACGAGCAGACACATATCATATGTAGATCCAAACAAATTTATTTCAATCAGAGTTTGATCTGAAAAGGGGATCTAACTGGAACCGAAACATGTAAATATGTGGTTTGGAGTCAGTTCTGCTTTAAAAAAAAAAAAAAAAAAAAAAAA
>JAJHUR010140490.1:38161-76662 GCA_027495735.1 Lutjanus campechanus | reverse complement strand
CTTTAAAAAAAAAAAAAAAAAAAAGCTGAGAGAGCAAATGTTTGGCTTTATAGCTAAATAAAGCATTAAAATGATGAATAATCAAAATTCGGAACCGCTTTCTAATAAATCACCCTCTATAAAGGGCCTGTAAGTTGAAACTAATGGCTTTATCAGTGGTTAATAAATCATTTACTAATGCTCTATAGATCTACGAGTCTGCTACAAGCTAAGTCATTAAAATTAACAGCATTTGGGTTGCCAGGATGTGAAAAATTCCTGTAAGTGACCACTTAATGGGGTTCTTCCAATACCAATAGTGATACCAGTGTTGGAAAATGCCATCCATACAGTGTCAGTAGTACACGGCTAACACACTGGTGTTGGATTGTTAATCCATGTGGGCCAATATGGGTTTCATTCAGGTAATGGATCATCTCTACCATTTAACCTCCTGTAAAGACTCTAGTGTCCATTTATTAACACACTATTAACATAGCATTTATTAATGGTTTGCCTACGTTTATAACTGCGTTATTACATAGATAAAAATATTAAGACTAAGAGTGTCATGTTTGTAAAACTGAAACAGGAACCACAATACAAACATCCACAGTCTTGAATCACAATCCCGGTCTTCTATATTGCAAGAAAACCCAATTAAACTCCTTGTCTCCCTCGCCCGTCCCTCTATACAACAAGAAATCAGTATCCAGCTTGAATCCACCCAGCTCGCACCTACAAAGTCTGGCCGAAACTTCATCATGAGTGACGACCAACTAACCTTCAAGGTCAACGTGGCCTCAATTGCTCGGTCGTGACGATTTTCCCCGTACGGCATCAGGAAGATCTGACCCTACCTATCAGAGCATGGAGCACAACTCCTGGCTCAGGCATTGACTACTGCATCTCCTCACTGTCAGGCCTCCCCGCACGCACGTTCAAACCTCTACAGATGATCCAGAATGCGGCGGCACGTCTGGCTTTACACCAGCCCAAAACAACACGTCACCCCGCTGTTCAGATCGCTCCACTGGCTCCCAGTCGCTGCCCGCATCAAATTCAAAACCCTGACACTTGCCTACAAAACAGCAACTAAAACAGTTCCCACCTAACTGAACTCCCTCATCCAGGTCTACGCTCCCTCCCGCTCACTGCGCTCTGCCAATGAAAGACGGCTGATTCAACCACCACGACAGGGCCCACGGTCACTAGCTAGACTCTTCCATTTTCTTCTTCTTTGTATTACTGATATTCTGGGTTATTTTATGGAATGTACAGGATAGGCAAAAATAAGCCTCGGCTTCAGCCTATTCCTTTTTCGGTTACAGTTTGTTAAAAAAAAATTTAAAAATGCGAGAAAATGTTTAGTGCAAACATGTATAATAATTCTTTGTTAGCTGACTGCACACAATTCAAGTTTTGTACTGTAGATTGTAACCGAAATAAACCATTCATTCATTCATTCATTCATTTTGTTGCTCCCCGATGGTGGAACGAGCTACCTAACTGTTCAATCTCCCGAGTACCTCTCGGTCTTTAAGAAAAGACTGAAGACCCAGCTCTTCCGTGAACACCTTTGCACTCGATTGACTGTACAAGATATGCTGACAAAAACAATCCAATGCACACTGCCACTTACACTGCCTGTCGGCACCCACATCCTCTCAGACTTGAACTTTGCTTCATGGCATTTACTCGTGTTGTTTTTTTCCTGACAGACACGCAGATGCACAAAAGTAACATCTGGTTAAATCAACCACAAACCAAGTAAGAACTTAATATTTATGGCATATAACATCATTATTGCTTCTGTTAGTCCTCCAACCAAATGACCATGTTACTCTCAAATCAATTTAACACGCTGAATGTTGCAATAGTATGAAATTGGTCCAGTGTGTCAAACTCACTTAGTGCATTATCACCTCTTACCGACTGTTTCTCAGATAAAACAGCCTGACACACTCTTGCATACACATCTGGTCTGATGACACCTCCTCACCCTAACCCCAGAGCATTTCCTGCAAATGTAAAGAGCAAAGAAACACATTTTTCATAATCTGTCTCTGTCAACTTGTTGATTCATCTGTTTATTGTTTTCTTGATTAATCGATTAGTTGTTTGGTCTATATGTTGATCAGTGTTTCCCAAAGCCTATGATGATGTCCTCAAATGTCTTGTTTTGTCTACAACTCAAAGATATTGATCTTACTGTCATAAAGGAGAAAAGAAAGCAGAAAAATTCACGTTTAAGAAGCTGGAATCAAAGAATGTTGACTTTTTCCCCCCGAAAAAATGACTCAAACTGATTAATCAATTATTAAAATATTTGGCAATTAATTAACTAACTTATTCCTAATCAGTTAATCTTTGCAGCTCTAGTCAACCTTACCCTGGTGAGCCCAGATGATAAGCTAGCATGATACAGTAAATTAAACCAAAAAAAAAAAGTTTTTCTGCTGTAACTCTGGCAAATTCCCTATACGTTTGTCCCGGCTCTCCTCTAAATGTATAACCTTTATTAAAGTCATTAATTACAACTTATAAACCCTTTATTAAGGCTGACTTGTCGGAAAGTGGCGGCCAAAATTATTGTTTTAATTTCCTGTAAATCACTAACGACTCATTATTTTAGCTTTACGGTGACAAGGAATGCAAGGAGAGACATATTTAAATACTTAAACAGTTTTACTGTGCGCATCTAAAAATCTTGAACACCTGGCCCTCCTAAAAAAAAAAAACTACCTGAGAGATAAATTATAAGTTATGGCTGATTTCAGGATGAGGACAAGCACTGCGGGCCTTCAGAGATCCACCTCCAACTGGGAAATCATGGAAGCTGAAACTGTGGATAAGCACACAGGCAATTACAGCCTGACTAAGCACACATCACATCATCAACCCAAACCACTCCAAGTGAAAATATACCCTCATTTCTTACCAACCTCATTTGCCATCAGCCACAACCAACTGCTGGTTTCACACCCTCCGGGCCTGCTGATTGGGCTGATCTTACTGATTGAGCTTCATTTAAGAAACATGTGGGAATCAGGCCCTGGTAGCTCACCAAGATTACGCACAGCCAGTCATTTTGCTCTGCCCTATTACCACAATAAACATCTGCAATAACAAAAAAAAAATGCCTGAGAAATTGCAGCTGAACCTCAGGGGCACTGGTGGGAAAAAAAAGAAGAAGAAAAGCGAACCGTGACAGCTCTTGTGCATGGAGGAGCCAGTCTTATCTGCACAACATCCAGCAGTTGAAACATGTCTCTCTCTTTCACTCGTGGATGTGATTAGTCAAAACATGTTCGACAGTAATCGCCCTTGGGAATCACATAAATATACCTGACAAGTTGGTCGGCTGAATTAAAGTAGAGGGGCAGCAGCAGCGGCGGCGGCGGGGCTCAGTGCTGACCACCAGCGGCAGCAACGCGACGAGCAGCGTCAAACACCAGGAGTGGTTGATCTCATGGTTGTCGGACATTTTGAGCTTTCCTGCAAACGAAGCAGTTTGGAGCTTTGAGTCACCAGTATTGTTGACTCGACCCAGTATTGTTCTTTCTTTTTTAGCTGTTCTGATTTATTATGATAGGAATAAAGAAGCTGAGTAGGCTTTTAGGACTATTACTTCCACATTTCATTCAGGAAGAGAATTACTTCACATAATCTGATGGCATGTGTTTGCTTTTACTGATATTGTTTTTTCTCCATTTAGTGTGTAGTAATTTAGACTTCTTTTGAGCTTTATATGTAGGCCTGTGTGTGGTGTTTGTATTGTCTGAGCGTAATATTTATTGAAAAACTATGTTGTTAATTTTCACAATGATTATTCAATATTATTCAACAAAGCACTGATAATGCAATTGATCCGCATGTGTCTTTTACTCAAAGTTGCTCATTATTATTTAAAAAATCAGCTCCATGTTTACTCCACATAGTTCATCTCTCTTGAATATTGATTTGATGTACCAACATAATTACCTTCAAATGAAAGGTTATCTTTATTAACTTGTTTATCATTTCTGTAGAGTTTCTATTTCAAATGCTAAACAGAATCTGTCAATTTAACTTTTCTGTTTAATCAAAATTCCCAACTTATGAATTTCTCTGTGTGGGATCAATAAGGTTTATCTTATCTTAAAGGGACATTTCTCCCCAAAATCAAAAATATGTATTTTTCTGCTTGCCTGTAGTGCTATTTATCAGTCTATGCTTTTTTGGTGTGAGTTACCTACTTTTGGAGATAGAGATTTCTGCCTTCTCTCCACTATAATGGAACTAGATGGAAATGGTCCTGTGGCGTTCAAAGTGCCAAAAATACATTTGAAAAACTCAATAGCAATGTATCTTCCCAGAAATCATGACCCAGTCGCTCAAAATAATCCACGTCTTGCTGTGCACAGTTTCATGTAGTAACTACTTTGTTTGCAGTAAAATCTACTTTGTTTTTTTTCTAACTGAAAGAAAGTAGTTCCTACATGAAGCTGCTGACAACAAGGTCTGTGGATTATCCTGAGTAACCAAGTCATTATTTCTGGAGAGACACATTGTTGTTGAGTTTTTCAAATGGTTTTTTTTTTTTTTTTTGGTACTTTGAGCACCACCTGTCAAGTGCCACTTGGTTCAATTATACTGAGGAAAAGGCAGACATCTCAAAGGACAATATTTCCAAAACCAAATCAATCTGGGGGTGGACTGTCTCTTTAAAGGGGAGGAGGTGGTGGGTTTCAGACAGTTCATAAAACTTAGTTTAGCTAAAAAGAAAAAAAAGAAAGAGAGAGAGAGAGAGAGAGAGAGAGAGAGAGAGAGAGAGAGAGAGAGAGAAATGAACAGTAAATGTAAAATGATCACGATGATCACTTTGCTCCAACCTTCAAAAAATATCCATGTGGAGCAAAACGTTTCAGGTTAAACTGAGTGGATTATTTACCTCCAGTCAATAAAGACAACTTTTTTTCCATTTAATTTGACATGAAACAATCAGTTTGTTCCATCTTCACAAAATAGTTAACATGGAGTTGAAAAAAATATTGATTCAACTGAATAAAGAATTTACAATGAGTGAGTATCAAACATTTTATGTGATCGATTGCTTCAATTTTTTTCAGTTGATACAACTTTTTTTTTTCAGTGTAACATTTTGTTGGTTATATTCTTCTGTGGTTGCTTTGGGGTGAGACACCAAATGTCTTGAATTGGAAAAAATAATAAATAATGGTATTTGCTTTGGTTTCCCCAAAATCTATTGGAAACACAGTATTTGATGGAATTCATTCTGAAATTCAAGATGCATCATTAATACACTTTACAGCAGGAGGATAAAAGCATCGGGTTTCGATTCTTGTATAAAAAATGCATTTCTGTAGCCTAAACTAGAAATTAAACCAGATTTTTATATGTTCTAAGTCAGGAGAAATTGTAGTAATTTTTAAATAAGGTCAAAAGAGGCCAAAACCAAAATCAATATTTCAAGAAAAGCATTTATTTGTCCTAATGCTAGAAACTACATTGTCCCTGTAGGCTTTGAGATTTGGATAAAAATGGACACTTTTTTGGAGCCCTACCATTTGAGTTTTTGTTGTGCTTCAGTGGTGAATATTATCAAACACATTTAGATATTAAAAGTTACCACAAAATAAATTTCATACACAAACAACCTGTTACCCTCAGGGAACACAGAGATCCTCGGGCAGAAGCGCAGTTGCCTGTAGCCTGTAGCACTGCATTGCATTTGGCAAAGTGACTGACTGTAGCTGTTACATAAATGTAATGTAAAAAGTACAATATTTCCTTCTGAGATTGAGTAAAATGAAAATTCTCAATAAGTAACTGACAAGTGCACTCAAAGCAAGATGGAAGGAAAAAAGCCATAAAAACCCTGAAATGTTTGAGCATGCTAAAACATAGTGTCATCGTAGTGAAGTAGAGAAGAATCAAATTCAGAAATTCAGAAAACTGACTCCATAATGCCATCAGAATATCTAAAAGTATGCTAACAGGCTACTGGTTATACCAGACCAAGACTGTAGCAGCAAAATATTAAATTGAGCTAAAGTAGTTTATTACTCTATCTTGCTATTACTCTTATTATATTGGTTGATGGGCGGATGTCATGATATTATTGGTTGAAACTGGTTGGTTCAAGCCTATACATCAGACCAGCAATATGTCATCTCAGCCTAGCTTTGATAAACAGTTGTCTGATTAGAGGTTTTGTTATTTACAGACAACATTAAACCCAGCAATACCTGGTAATTAAAAATTAAATGAATTTCCCCTTGGGGATTAATAAAGTATTTCTATTCTATTCTATTCTATTCTAATTCAGTATTAGCAGTGTCTGGCCACTGTGTTGGCTCATTGATCACTTTGAAGGTAGAGGACTGAAGCAGCCAGATGGCTGACTGATTAACCTTAATTTATTAAGATATGGCGAACACTCCGGTTCAGGCAAGGTCACAGAATAATTATTATACAGGTCTATAAAACAAAGGTTTGTTTAACTCAACATGAATTCACACAAACCTGTCAAAATTGTAATTTAAAAATATGAAAAATTGTGTTCTTGTATATGGGGTTTCAGTTTTCTATCCTCCAAAAGGGGGCACGGCCTGACATTTTGGTGAATTTCCTGTATGTGCCAGTCTAATGTATGTAAGAAAATGTCATATTTTGTTTTATAGGAAAAAAAAAAACATAATTTAATCTTGATACAAGAACAATTTGTTCAACTTTTTGTGTGATTTTTTGACAATTATTGTTAAATAGGTGCACAATGTGATGGTGGCTCTAAAAGGGTTTAAAAAGCATTTTTAAAATTTCATCTCAACTTTAAAAAGTTACATGGTCTTACTTTAAGTACAGTACTTGAGCAACAGTAGACATTTTATTGCATGGCTTTGTTACTCAATACTCAATTCTGATTGGTCAATCACAACATTCTAAAGTCTGTTATTTCTTTATAACAGACGGTTTCTATGAAGAACAGGCCGTTACCATGGACACAGTTCCGATCATAGTCTCTGGACGAGTAATAAAATCATTTTTCAATCAATAAAATTTTTTAAAATCAACATTTTGTGTCTATTTATTTATTTTGGTAAGTAACCACGTCATAAGCAGGATAATGTACAGTGAACAGATCATTATTGTGAAATAAACCCCTTAAGGAGTTCTGCATGTCGGGGTTTATTTCACAATAATGACCCGTTCATCTCTTACAAACTTAACCCTACATCTATCTATCTATCTGTCTGTCTATTGGCTGCTGGCGGATGACGCGGTCGTTACGTGGCAACCAATAAATTAAAGCGACTCTCCCTTTCACTCGGTTTTCAGAGCGAGAGAGAGGGAGCGAGAGAGGTTGAAAAGGTAGAATTCGCGCTGCATCTTGGGTACATAACTCCATGGTGATGCAGTGAGCCTGTTGTGTGGACGGGAAACCAAAGTAAAGTAAACGGGGGAGGGTCGGCTACGGGGGGGCTTTCAACTGAGTTACAATGCGTCTTTGACGGTGTTGAAGAGTCTCGGTGAACGATGAGCCAACTTCGCCGGTCGTCTCGACGCGGAACGAGCCACTCTTGAGCCCCGAAAACGAGCGCTTGTTGGCCGGGGGAGAGCGAGAATGCAGAAGCCGAGCGCCGTGCTCCCTGTTGTCGGCTTGACTGGGAAATGGTAGCGTACTGCAGGCACCGCACTTGGAAGGAACATGGTCGAGAGGAGCAGCAAATTCTTGTTGATCGTCGTCGGATCCGTGTGTTTCATGCTGATTCTCTATCAGTACGTGGCTCCCGGGGTGATCAATTTCGGCTCCCCGCACGGTTATTTCACGGAGGAAGACGAGGGGGACATCTTCCCGACTCCGGACCCCCACTACGTTAAGAAATACTATTTCCCCGTCAGGGACCTGGAGAGGACGATCGATTTCCAAATCAAAGGGGAGGACGTGATCGTGTTTTTGCACATCCAGAAGACCGGGGGGACTACCTTCGGCAGGCACCTGGTCCAGAATGTCCGTCTGGAGGTCCCTTGCGACTGCAGACCGGGCCAGAAGAAGTGTACCTGCTACCGGCCGAACCGCAAGGAGACCTGGCTCTTCTCCCGGTTCTCCACCGGCTGGAGCTGCGGCTTGCACGCCGACTGGACCGAGCTCACCAACTGTGTGCCCGGCGTCCTCAACAAGAAGGAGAACAAACAGAAAAATCAAAGGTAAGACTGGGAGATGTTTGTTTTATTGACTCTAGATTATGAAGAACTCCTAAGTGTGAGATTTAGGTTAAAATACACAGCAACTCTCTCGCATTATTTTGATGATTATATCCTAACTTTTAAACTAGACTACCGTTATTTTATGTAATTTGCATTGCAACGATGCCACAGTAGAGAAAATGTACATGAAGGTACAATAAGGTCACTGTAAACTCACAAAGCTGCAAGCTGCGTTGCTCAAAGATGATGTTTAAACCATGTAAAACTAAAATTTAAATCAAACAATCAAAAATTACCAAATGAATAACATTTTCTATCCACTCTTGGCAGCTCTGCTTCTCGCACACCTTTTTCTCCCTTTAATGCAGGCTGATTTCTCTGGAGAGGCAGGTATAATAGGCCTAATCTAATGGTAAATTTTACAGCATTTCAGAACACAAATTATCAAAACTTTACCCGGAGGCACAATAAAGACACTCTGAACTTATAAAGCTTTAAGTTGTGTTGCTCTAGGATAAGATTTAAATCATGTAAATCTAAAATTTAAATCAAATTAATACAAAAAGTACCAAATGATTAACATTTCCTATTCACTCCTGGCAGCCTTGCTTCTTGCACACCTTTGTTTGCCTTTAATGTAGGCACACTCGCCTGGAGGGACAGTTATAATAGACCTAATTTATGATAAATTTGATCACATTTCTTAACACAAAATATCAAAACTTTACCTGAGGATACAATAAGGTAACTGTAAACTTACAAAACTGTAAGTTCTGTTTCTATAGGATTAGATCTAAATCATCTAATCACACTAAACTAATCAAACTAACATAAAATTACTCAATTATTAAACATTTCTGATCTACTCTTCTTCCCACTTCTTGCACATGTTTGCCTGCCTTTAATGCAGGCTTATTTCTCTGGAGAGACAGTTAAAATAGGCCTAATCTAATGGTCAATTTTACGGCATCTCTATACACAAAATAGCAGAACTTTACACAAGTACTCTGCTATTTTTGGCCAGATTTATACCACAAAAAAGTAGTGGTGATACCAGAGAGGATAGAACGTAACATAAGGCAGTTTAATGGTGTTATAACTGAATATCACAAACACATTTTGGTTCCCGCAGGGTGTTAATGGATGTAGTTGGTCGCTGTGTTATCTTAAATCAAAGGGCTCTCTCCTCCTTTTAAAAGAAAAGAAGAGAGGCAAGGATTGTGTGCGTTGTCCTGAAATAGCGGGATGATAATAGATGCTGAGAGACGATGTTGATTGACATTTGAACACTGCGTGCCACAGGAGTTCAGCAGTGCCTCTGACAATTGTTGATAGGTGCCAGTATCAGGGTGCCCTCCCACAGAATCACATACTGAATTTATTCCAGGCAGGGGAGTGTAATACATCCAGTCAACATTTCCACTCAGTAATAATCCCTCACATTGACTGTGAGGTATCCAGACACGATGCGCATTCTTATTAAGTTATAACCCATTTCTTCTGCGCGGCTCCCCATTGTTGTTGCCAACATATTGCATCCCTCACCCAGACATATTGACGGCTATATCAACTTCCATTTCACTGCACCCTTGTGGTTAAAGGGTATGCTTGTTGAATGGGTTATGTGTCTTTGTATTGCCTGAGCCTGTTCCATATTTTATTTTGTCTTCGGATGATCAATAGGACAAAGGGGAGGTTAGAAATTCGTGGGAATTTAAAGTGTTTTTTTCGCCTTTCTGCCTATCTGTCTGGCAGCCAGACACGCTGGAGATGTCAGGCCGGCTGCTCTGCTTCCCATGGCTGCTCAAACTGGGGATCAGAGCTGCAGGCTGGGCAGGGCTGGGGCTGGGGCTGGGCCGGTTGTTGGGCGGGGGAGAAGAGGGGGGACCCTGCGGGGGTTTGGCTCCGCTCTAATCCGGGTGATTATTACCGCTGGGACACACACACATACACACACACTAGCGCTGGTATTTGCTGCTGGCGTCAGTCCCTGACTCCCGTGGTTTCCCCTGGTCAGAGGTGATAACGTGTCCGTCCATTTTGCATGGCGAGCTGAGATATCACAGTGGATGCAGGATAAACAGGCTTTCATCACTTTGTGAGCACTGTTTCTTGTATGGGTGTGAGTGTTTATGTGTGTGTGCAGTGCACCTGAAGAGGCCGCGGGAACAGAAAGAGACAGGAAGGCAAAGTGGATGAGAGAGATCTAGGTATGCGTGCATGGGTGTGAGCACAGCACACAGAGGATCTCTTGCCTCTGGTATAATCGACTATCCTATCACTCCTGACAGGAGGAACAAGGGACTATAAGCTTAATAGCACCCTGAAGAAAAACAATGCTGCTCCATATTACACGCAGTTCCACTTCCATTGGGAAGTGAAGTGAATCGCTGCAATGAGGAACTCTGAGGAAAAGCTGAAAGCACAGTTTTGTTCCCTTCTCCATCTTGCCTGCTTTCCTCTTTATCTGCTTCTGTCTGTGTATGTTTAAGTCCTCGTTGTTTGACTTCCTTGTATCACTGTGGTAATGCTTGTTCAGGGACATTTGTCTTGAGGGCAGTAGCAGTGTGGCGCAGAGGCCAGAGAAAGTGTGAAAAAGATCATCTGTGTTTACAGAACGGTGGTGAGGGATTTCTTGGCGCAGTGTCGTACGCAGAGCTGTCAAATCAGCTGTGCGTATTGTCAGTGTGGTTGAGATAAACAGTCTGTAGCCTCAGCCAGTGGTGTGACAGTTTCCTTTTCTTTTTACATGCCTGACAGACCACATACCTGCTCACTTTGTGGAGGAAATGTGTGTTATCTGCAAGAAGCAGAAAAGAAGAAACGGCCCGTCTAGAAATCTTTGACCTCGCAGCAGCGGCAGTTCCAGTGTTGAGATCCAGCATCTCTGTGCAGCTGTGTTCTCATCCAGCTGTCAAGTGGATTTTACACAAACGTTTCAAATGCTGCAAAAATAAAATGTGAATTAGGACCATTTCCATCAGTGGATTCGAGCACATAAATACGCCTCCTGAATGTCAAAAAACACACCCACAAGCAAAAATATGTGAAAAAGTCATGAACAGACAAATAGATTAAAGAATTGAAAGTTATTAGGGAAGTTGTAATTGACATTTACTGTCATTTTACTTTATGTCGTGCTTATGTTTAGGACCGCCAGGAGCAATTATCTTCATTATTGGCCCATCACAAGTTTATAGTGCGTAGGTTGACAGATTTAAATGGCTTGTTTCAAAAGACATTAAGATATTCAAAGACACATTTTGTAATTTTTGCCAAAATTACCAAAACAATTAATCAGACTTCTGTCAAATTAGTGTTTTTAGATCAATCAATGTACTTTAGAGCTAAAACAATCAATCGATTATTATTTAATTAACTATTTTGATAATCAATTAATCATTTTGAGATCTTTTTATGACACTTTATGACAGTACATTGAATATCGTTGAGTTGTAGACAAAACAAGACATTTGAGGACGTCACCTTGGGCTTTTGGAAACAGTGAGCAACATTATTCACCATTTTCTGACATTTTATGGGCCAAACAACTAATTGATTAAGTGAGAATATAATCAACAGATTACTCGATAATGAAAATAATCATTAGATGCAGCCCTATCAACATATTGCTTCAACTCTACTTATTTTTAAAATGCACACTATAAAAAGTGAAGCAGGGGAACATTTCCCACCACTTAATTAACTACTTGGGTCTAAGATAAATATCCTTATTTATTGATTTGGAAAAACGCTTTAAGTCGCAGACATTATTTTGATGAGTTGTGTTGATATAATAATATTTGTAATTATTTCAACTTAATATCATGTGTGATGAAGACTCAAGAAAATCTAACAAAAAGCTTGTGTTTACAATTATGGTAATTATTAAATACATAACACTTTCAAAATCCTTTTAAATATTGTGGAAAAACTAGTTATGACAATGTAATTTTTTTTGAATGAATAATCAACTTCAAAACTTGTGAAATGTTACCAGTTCCGAAGCAAGTGGTAAATAAATATACCTTAAATTGTAGAGGAAAAGCAAACTCCTTGGGCAGTATAAAGGTGTGTTGGTTCTAAACACACACATTCCTCTCTCTATTAAACTGGTAGGGAGTTGCTGTATTGTAGTATGCAGCTCACACCACCAGGGGTCTGTGTCTGCGCTGGCGAGTGTGTGCTGAGCGAAGGAAAAGGTGAGCAGTGAAGTTGTCAGTCTGGCAGTAAATGTACAGTCTGATTTTGTCAGCGAATAAAAGCTGCAGCTTCTCAGACTGAAGCAAAGCTCCTCTGTGTGTGTTGTTTCCCAGCTGTGAGAATACAGTCGCTATGACGATCAGCTCCGCCTACATTGAGGGAGTACTACGGTACAGTTTTACACAAATATCGTCATAATACCCCAGTAAAATGGCAGGAATGTATGAAAAAATAGATACCACCCAAGCCTGCAATGTAGTTTGATGTTTGAACTTAAGTTCATTAGAAGTTGTCACAATTCTAAAGTGTTGATGCAAACTATAGCATTTAATATGGTTCTTGAGCCAAAACATTTGTTTTTACAATGTAGTGTAATAACTATATATTCTTACCAGTTGGCAATTAAATGACACAGAGAAAGCTGGTATGACATTTAGATAATCTACTTTAAAACATTTCTAAATGTCCAAAGCTGCTATTGAACAGTTTTGTACTGATACTGTAAGATTTTCCCCGCCCTCTTGCCTTGCTTGTATTATTCATTGATTGTACAGACGGGCCTGCATCACTGTGTTTCTGCAAAATGTTTCTACTTCCAGAGAGCATCAAAACTTTCTTGAGACATTGAGGAAATTGGATTGAATGTGGTGGTTTTTCAAATTCAGTATATCATAAATTGTGTGTTGGGGGGGGGGTGCTACGACGGATTAGGCTTAGTTTGGTCTGGTGACAAATGTGTCAGCTTTAGAGGAAGGCGCATTAAGCAGGAGCGCGCGGCGGCGAGATGAATGGTTCGTAGTAGGAGAGACAGGTCTGTCTTTGATCGGTGATGAGATGAGATCGAGATGAACAGTGGCATTGTGGGAGAAAAGAACTCACAGACTCAGCAGAGAGCCACTCGGAGTGGATTTGTCATTTCCCACCTCTTATATCAGTTTTAATGTTCTTCACTGATCCCATGGGACACGCACACACACGTAGCAATACACACACTTTAATGAAACAAACAGACACTGACCCTAATGCGGGGCCTTTAGATATGGGGCTTCTAATTGGTTAAGGAGGTTCCTATCACTTTACTCAAATTAGAGCCACACTTTCAGATGGAGGATACCATCTGTCCTGTGCATGCGTGTGTGTGCACACATCTCCTGGCTGTGTGTGTGTCTGTTTTTAATCCTAGTGTGTCATAGAGCGTCTTAGTAAGCAAAGTGATGGGGCTAATTTTACTGCCTCTATCGCGGCCCTCTCAAATCATTCCCCATTTTTTCTCTCCATCTCTTTCTCCTTCTCTTGCCGCCTCCTCCTCATCTTCCTCCCCTCTGCTTTGCCTCTAAAACACTTTTCCCTCCCTCGCCTTCCATCCTTTCCTCCCTCCTTCCCTCCATGATGGTGTCACTCTCTAATCAAACAGCAGGCTTGCTTTCCGCTTGGTGGCTTTATGGCCGGGGGGCTCACTCTCTATCTTCACTTTTCTTTCCCCTCTCCCTCTCCTCTTTTTTCTCCTCTCTCCATCTCTGCCCCCTCGTCTTTCTGTCTCTCCTTTGCCATCTTTCTCTCCCTCTCCCTCAGAGCGTGACTACCGCATTAGAGGAAATGTCTTTTCATGGAAGATTTGCTGCAATTTCCAAAATGGCTGCTTTGCCTAATGGACAACTGCCTTGGTTCTAATGAATGATTACATGTATGAGCATGAGGCAAAGAGGAGGGAGGGAAGTGATGAAGAGTAATATGAGGAAGAGGATGGGATGAGTGTGGGACAAGAGGAAAGCTGTCAGGGAGTGATTGAAGAGATAAAAGATGGAGGGGTGAAAACGTTTAGTTTCATTGCTGGGGAGGGGGCTAGTCAATTAGCACGGTTGTCAAGCACTGGGCTTTACTCCTCTTTCAATAGGTCTGTTTCAGATTCACAGCACAAATCACTGCACTCTAAGATGGCTAAGTGTGTGTGTGTGTGGCGTGAGAGCGGATGCGTGTGCATGTGCTAGCCCAGCATGGTGCCATCAGCCAGCCAGCCAGCCAGCCAGCACAACCCAGAATCCAGATGAACTCCAGGAAGCTGCAGAGGCAGCCCTGACTGATTGGCATATAGCACAAATGTGTGTGCGTGCATTTCTATATGAGTGTGTGCGTGCGCTCATGTGTAGCCAGGCAGGTTGGTGTTAATCCAATCAGATTAGCCAGGTTTAAGCGCTGGCGGCCAGGCGCTCCAAAGCCGGTTACGTCCGCTCATCCTGCAAATGCAACCACGTTCCAGCATTCCCAACAAACATTCCAGTTATTCCAGTCGGCCAGTTATTCCCTGCCCGTTTACTTGGCTCAAGTCCCTCACTCATGGGATATAAGCCTGCTTGTCTTAATGGAAACCAGACCCTAATTAGGTTTAGCAGTGGTAATTTAATACCAGTACCTGCCTCACTGTACCTGATATATTAAAGGGATAGTTCGGATTATTTGAACTGAGTCTGTGTGTGGTAGGCCTACTTATCAATGGCCAGTGTATTACCTACAGTAGTTGGAGGTCAGCACGCCTCCAGGGGTGCACCATGGAAGCAATGCAATAAATTTTTGTGGACAGGGTCAGCAGCAAAATAAACTATATTATATATTTTCATGGCTTTGCTGTCAGACAGCTTTTTCTGATGGGAAACCACTTTTATATAAGCCAGATATGACTCTTCCCAAAACAATTTTACCTTGCAAAACACAGGAGTCTTTGGTTTACCACTGCCTGAATCTGTTAGATTGTTTGTGTTATTTTGTGACTTCGGAGAATCCAAACTGTCTTTTTAAAACCCCGCAGTCACACAATAATGCAAACAAACTAACTGATCCAGGCAGCGGGAGACAAAACAACTCCCGTGTTCTGCGAGGTAAACTTACTGATTTTGCCTATGGCGTTTGGTCGGTTTGGAAAGAGCGATATTTGCTTATATAAGCACAATTTTCATCAGAAAAGGTTGTCTGATGGCAAAGTAAAGTGGGGAAAATATTCTAAATATAACATACAATTGAACTGATATTGATATTTCTAGGTGGACCTGATGCCGTCCACAGCAGTTCATTTCTTAACTTCTGTGCGGATGCCCCTGTCTGCTTCTACTAACTAGGGCTGTGCCAACCACCATCTACTGTAGGTAATACACTGACTATTGCTAAGTTTTCCTATGTCATAGAACCCCACTTTAAATAATCCATCTGTCCCTTTAAGTGTGTGAGGTGTGGGCATAATGAAAGAGGCATTTTGTGAAAATAAGTCGCCAACCATGGTGCTTTTCTGAATGGATTAGTTTTCATATTTAGTGTTAGAACCATTAGTGGATTAAGAAATAAATGGACTTTTCAGTAGACACCAGATTAATCAGTGACGATGTCAGGAAAAAACTAATACCAAACATGCCCTGGTTTCAGACTCTTTACTATCATTATAATGCAAATAATGTTTTGTTTCTGATGGTCAGTTAAAATAAGCAATTTGAAGATGAAATTTGGCCTCTGGTAACTGGTGATGAGCATTTGTTTTTGACATTTTAAACATCAAACAAACCTTTTTGTGTTTTTTCTTGTGACCCTTAAAACAAAGCTGTGTCTACTTTCTTGTTAAAAATGTTTTTAATTGACATTCAGTAAACACTTTAAATGAATTTCAAATATTGTATATATAAGAGATCCAGTTATGTTTGTCTGAATTGCCGTATTTTGAGATTTGTAACAAACACAAGGGCAAATTTAAACAAAAACAGAGAAAGCTATGTACAGTTAGAGAGGGATTCTTTCCTTAGCCTACAGTAAAATCATACATTTGTAAAAAGAAAACACTGGCCTGCTGGGAGTTTCATAGTTAACCCAGTTTTCCCAGCGTGACACAAATAATTCCAATTATAGTTAACATATTCTGTTATCTTCTCCATTTTGTATGTCCATCCATGCATTTAAAGTTGGACTCTCTCTCTCGTAAGACCCTTTTTTAGCAGCTCCTAGCAATATATTTGATAAATATTTATCTCTTTTTCACCATTCTTGAGTTATGAGTCCAAAAACTCTCCATGGGCACGACATCTGAAATATCCCTCTCCAAAAAACAGAGCAATCAAAGAAAACCTGATCATGATTTGTGTCTAGATTTCAAATCTAGCCTTAGTTCATGTCCACTTCCAACCCCTTGGCACAGGTTGTATATGTGTAGGCCTACATGTTGCCATCAGTTCAACCAATATGTAAATCTTCCTTCTCACACAGTTTCATTTGAATACTTTTTTGAGGCCTCAAGTGGTAAATTATCCGGCAGTTCACAAGGATTCCTGCCCAACAGATTGGAAACCACTAAATGATCAGTCCATTAATGAAAAGAATGTTTGATAATTCCAACAGATAATGAGAATCTTTAGCTGAACCCCGTATTGGTTAAAAGGATAACCAAGGACAGTGTATAGTGAGCAGTTAGCAGTATAGTTTACAGCACTTGGATGTTGTCACGCTTAACACTCTCTTTATTTCTTCCTCTTTTGTTGTCGAGAATGGTAGTTTTTTTTTCTATGTTGTTTCAAGAAACACTTGAACAAAAAACAACTGTAACGTTAGCCTTAAATTCAACACTAGATCAGCCCACTAACAGCAGATAATGCAGTCGAGCAAGTGGCTCTTCAAGTTTTATTCCCTGCCCTTCACAATATAGTGAAAGGATGTCGGACGTGCACGCAATCTCACACATAAAAGGGTGAGATATGGCCCCTATGTGTTTTCTTGCTCAGTAGCTTGCGGCGAGTGTTGACAGGCCTCTCTCTCAGCTACATGGCTGCCTCCCCTCAACTACAAGAGTTCAACTCAGGTTCAGCCTCAGGTCACCGTAACGTATAACCCAGCCTCACAATTCAGAGTTGAGAGACTTTAGCTCAATAGGATATGTGGATACCTCTGCTGGGCCTCTCGCTACACACACGGGGTTTCAGTTCAACTTCCTGGCGTGGTGATTATCTGCAGCCATTTTGCAGCAGACAGCTGTTTGGGTGTAGTTGATAAGGGGTACAAAACAGCCAGATTCATACCAAACTGTTGGTTTTGAATAGTGCTGATTATCAGAGTAAAGAGTGGGTTCTTGTATTCTTTAGGGTTTTCAAAGTCTGAGACTGGAGTAGGGCTGGGTAATATATTAATAATATTTATATCATGATATGAACTAGATATGGTCTTAGATTTTGGATATTGTTATATTGTGATAGGGCATATACAGCATCTTTTTCTGTTTTTAAAGGCTGCTTTACAGTAAAGTGATGTTTTCTGAACTTTTCAGACTTTTCTAGCTGTTCTGTTATTTGCCTTAAGTCATGATATCCACATTACTGATGATTATCTGTCTAAAATCTCATTTATGCTATTTTGTGAAAGCACCAATTGTCATCTATACAATATCGTTGCAGTATTGATGTATTTGGTCACAAATATTGTGATATTTTATTTTGTCCATATAGCACAGCTCAACAATAAGGATCGCTTGCCTGCTCAGGGAGAGTAAAATGCTATGTTAGGCAAGTAAATCTCGCAATTTCCTTGCCTGACTGGGCAAGTGGTAAAAATAATTAAGCTATTAAACTACTTTGTTTATCGATTAGTCGTTAAAATAGTTTTCTCATGCAAAAATAGCAGAAAATACTGTTTTCAGTCTCTCAAATATGGAGATTTTCCACTTTTCTCAGTTTATCATATGAAACTGAATTTCTTTGGTTATGGGCTGACAAAGCAAGACATTTAAAGATGTCATCTTGGACTTTTCATAGACATTGTAACACTAGATTAAACATGACATTTAACTTAAGTCTTTGTTGTTATTTGATAAACTTTAATAACTAAGCCGATTTGTACAGGGGCAAATTGACTTCAGACAAGTAGGCAAGTGAAAAAAAAACCATTAACGTTGAACCTTCCCATATCGCTCCCTCCTAACGGTATGCTATTTTAAAGAAAATGTGTAAATCAAGATATATATTGAATATTGTGTAATAGCCTAAAATATTGTGACATTCTTTAAGCCATATCACCCAGCCATAGACTGTGGGCCTCCCCTTAGACAATGTTTGGAAAAAGGCACCCCTCTTGTTTTTTTACTTGCTTGGTTTTGCTTAATTCCTGGATCATGGTTATGTTACTTGATCCCATAGACATTCAACAATTGAGCCAAGATGGCCTAATGTTGCTGTTTGACATAACACCAAAGGCATTTATTTCTGTTCTGCTTCTGACTCTTGGAAAAACAGTAAAATTCTACTGAACTATCTCTGTAACCAAATCACACACATCCAGACTGTTCTATGTGATCTACTTTATGTTTTTTTATTTCCTTTCACTGCGTCCCCCCCTGGGGAGGCCTGCCTCCTTCTTTATAAACCCCTGCTTCAGGAGGATCATAGAATCAACATTAAACTGCCCAGAATTCAAACCCGTCTGGTCAAGTTGAGTTAAGGCCGTTGCTAACATTGATTTGCCCCAGCTGTTTCACCTCAGTGCTCTGTAAAGACAAGACAAGGAGAGGGGATCCGCTTGACCGCTGACGACTGTCTGTATTGGTGGTCTGTGAAGCCTCCGAGCCTTCATTATTGATCAGCCGTTATAGATCGGGGAGGGCTTTTTTCGATGACTGATAAAACTTGAATGACGCCGACGTAGAGCATAGCCCCTCTGGCTCGACGCTCGACAGAGAGGGCAAACGGGGAGAAAGGGAGAGCGCGGGAAAGAAAAGCAAGAGTGATGTGTTTCTTAATCATTACACAGCCTCTGTGACTCTGTGTGTCACTCTGTCTCTTCCACCCTCTGCCGCCGACTGTCAAATGTCAGCCTCCCCTCCCACCACCACCACCACCAAAGTGATTCTGCGGCCCTGTGGACAAATAACCGTGCGGCGAATGATTAGCAGACATTTCTATGGCTGGTAATGAGGGGCGCTACGCTGGAGCAGCTCCGCCAACAGGATTACCGCCTATTGATTAGCCTAGCCTAGCATTAGCCTTGCTAGCTAAAAGGGACTGACTGATTAGTGGGCATTTCTATAGTGGTTAATGAGTGCTGCTGCAGAATGCAATGGTATGCCATCCATGAGAATGGGATTACAGGCTATTAATCAGACAAGAGGCTAGCTGAAGTCATTAGCCGGCCCTGCGGCAAAGTCAGTGCGTCTGTGGCTGATCCCACTTCCTGGTTTCTAAATCCGGTTTGGCCTTGTCTCAGTCGTCTGGTCTCCTGCTGCATAACGACCCTGAGTGTCTGTCTTTCTTTAACACCCCCTACCCCATGGTGCCCTATTCTTTGATGCCACTCTCTTTCTTTTTCCCTCCTTCCCTTCTTCTGAGACGCAGAAGGATGGAGAGAAAGACATCCCCAGAGACCGCTCTCTGCATCCATTAACAGCACTGTCTTTTCATGTCCCTGAGTGTGACAAGTCCAGACAGGATGCGGCCCAGGAGCTTTCTCCTCATCTCCCAGTCGGAGTGCCTCGCGTTTATTCGTAAACAAACAAATAAATGCATCAATTTTCTGCATGCGTGTGTTTATGAATAAATGCATCTATTCATGAAGCTGATATGTGTCTTTGGGAGCATGTTTGTGTGTGAGAAGGAGAGATGGCCAAAGGAGGCATGTGAACGGAGAGGAGAGGCTGACAGGCGTGTTAATTGAATTGTGGGAAAAATGCAAATCCCATACTGCCTCTTTGAATTAGGGGGAGGAGTTTTTACTGATTGGGACTGTCTCCTCACACACACACACGCACACACACACACACACAGACTAGGCTAACTTTTACCAAATCCCCAAATAGAGAATGAATGATAGTGTTGTGTCTGCATCCTTCCACTCCTCATCCCGTCTTTTTTCCCATCATTCCTCTACATTTTTCTGCCTGTCATGCCATCCCAGCTCTTTAGTGTCTTTTGTCTGCATGCATGTGTGTGTGCGCGCGTGAGCATCTGTGCATGTGAGAGAGTCCCACCAGAAGAGCTGAAGTGCTGATGCCATTCATGGAAAGACAGAAAAAGCAGAGATTCTTCGTTCTGCTACACTTGGTTTGTCTGCTGCGCTCTAGGGCAGAGCTGTAGATCACCCGAGTTGCTCCTTTTTGAGGCTGCACACGTTCGAGTCTGTGTGTGTGTTTGTGTGTGTGCGTTCTGCCTTCATTTGTGCATTCAAGCAGGGGTTGCATGTGTCCGGGTGTTTGCCGTGTGAATGTGTGGCCTGTGTTCACAAGTCTGGATGGTGATTTGATGTGTGTGACTGCGCCTTTGGTAAACCACAGATGAAATGTGCCACTGTTGCATTGCCACTCTGTTCTGTTCTTTTTTATGCTGATTTTCTAACCAATATTGGTATTGTGATTTAAATTATGACTATTTTCTATAATTAAATTCTAGGCCTTATTGGTGGCCTACATAGTATGGAACAAGTTTGTAAAATAATCAATTGCTTTTTCAGACATTAAAACATTTGTTAAATCAGAGCCAGTTTCTTTTGCGTGGAAGCTCTTTTTTGACCATGGAAAAAATTACTCAAGGCTCATTGATTAGCTTTTTCATAAAGACAACCAGGTTCAGATTAGAGTTGCAGTGATTAGTTCATTAGTCAAAAAAATAGTTGCCAACAATTTTGATAACCTGTTCATCATTTCAGGCTTTTTTTTTTTCAAGTGAAATTGCTGGTTTCAGTTTCTTAAATGTGAGGATTTGCTGCTTTTCTTTACCATTTATGATAGGAAATGAAGAGTCTTTGGGTTTTGGACGGTTGGTTCTAAGAAGACACTTGAAAAAGTCACTTTGGGGTCTGGGAAATTGTGATGAGCATTTTTCACAATTTAATGACATTTTATAGATAAAACAGTTAATCATAAAAATAATTAGCTGATTAATCTATAATGAAAATGGCCGTTAGTTGTGGGGTTGGGGCTTGTCTGCCAAACTGGCATATGATGACGTCTACAATAAAATTTGGATGGATGGTGATATCATTGCTGGGTCTAAAAAGGTCTTCGTCTCAGCAGCATCCATCGGCCTAACCCTAGTTAGCAGCAACCCTAGTTCAGATGAGCTGGAAAGCTGCAGATCCTATCCTATCCTATCCATGAACAACTTATCATAGCTTGTGTTCTTTATCTGTAAAACTCACCAACCCTCTCTTCTAATGTAGTTTTTCCATCTTCCTAGCTGTAATCTCTGCCGTCTTGAAAAAACATTGGGCTCTCTCTGTCCTGCTGTTATTACAGGCATGTCTGAGCTAGCTGCGGCCCCTCAACACGCTCATGGACTCACCTCCTCTGCATAGCTGGTGACGCTTCACCCACAATGGGAAATGGTTTTCATTAAAAACAAAAATATCGAATGAACAACAATATTAGATTGTTTTTTTTAAGTTATCATCCTTTTATAAACTTATAAAGTGAACATGGCATATGGTTGAGAAAGCCTCTGTCCCAAAGCTGTTGTTTTTTCTTGTTGTATTATTACAAATATGAATGTGATTTTGAATGAGGTTTTCTTAGTTCTGGAACAGAACCCTGAAGGTTGAGTTTCATTTCAGCTCTCTATGGCACCGAGCGGTTCGTCTTTCTTGGGGGGGCATCCTCTGCTGAGCATAAACAGTACAGACTTGAGCATGCAGAGAGCATATTAACCAGACAGCTGCTATGAGTTTTCATCTTGTGGTTTGGCCAATTCATGGAATTGATGGTAATTCACTTCAGATGACCAGATTTGCCGCAGACAGTTGCCTTTATGGCTGACAAAATTGTAGCCAGCTATTCTCATGCACTAAACTTTTATTACATCTTGTTAATAATGTAATTAAAATGGTGGCTGTTGTGATTGGTTGTGTCTAGAAGAGAACCCAAGATTTGCAAAACTCTTGCGAGACTCTTCGTTGTGCATGTTGCACAAACTAATTATGTTTGATAGTGTGACAGCACTGTGGTTAAGATCTGGGTGTGGGGACAGAAACACTTGGTTCGCGTCAGGGAAAGATGATGGTTTGGGTTAAAATGATCACTCTTGTGGATCTGAGGTTCCCTTCTAGACACTACTATTGTGATCTATTGTGTAAGCAACAGATCTGGTCGTGCAAGTTTTAAATAAATATCTATCTCAGCAGCACGGTCCATTGCTGAGTCAAACTTTAACAGTTAAAAGTAGGACAAGCCTCTCCTGTAACGGCTTTAAAGAGCAATTGAGTGAACGAGGGAGTGTCATCCTGCTGAATAAAGGTCAGTGTTGAAGCTAATCCAGTTATACTATTCTTAGTGTCTCTTCACCTCTTTGTTCCACCGCTCCTCCTCCTCCTCCTCTTCTTCTTCACCCCACACAACCCCGTGGATCTGGGCCACAAGTATGTAGGTTTCACCTTTTTTCTCTTTATATACTTTCATTCTTTTTTTTTCTCCACCTTTTGTTTTCCCCTTCACCCCCACCCCCTCCTCAGTTTCTTTCTTTTGCTCGTGTCAAAAAAAGTTTCACTTCTTCATCCTCCCCTCCACCACCACCCTGTCGTTTTGGGTTCCCAGCGCGTGTCAGCTTCCTCCAGAGAGAGGAAGTGATGTGTCAGGAAGTGCTTTTATCCGCCAGTGATCTGATCTGATGTGAGATTGAGATAAACACGGGAGGAGGGTAGTGTTCTTTCTCTCTCACCCTAGGGAGCTCCACGATGGAGAAGCCCTCTTTCTTTTGCCTGCGAATGCTTTTTCCTCGTGTGCACAGACAGAAAAATTTGGTGGTCTTGGGGTGATTGCCGAATTACAAAGGGAATAGTTGAGAGTGGGTCTTTCAAGCCTGTTCAGCCCCTCAACTTCTTTAACAAAAAACCCGCTGTGAAACCTGATAAGAGAAGTTGGGGAAGTATTCATGTAGCAGTGCAATCACCGGTTTGATCTCTCACAATATGTAATATACCGACATCCTTGTGTTGTCTGTCAAAGAGTCTTTGAGACAGAAACTAAACTTCCACCTGCTCCCATTTTTTAGACTTTGTGTTAGACTGTCAAATAAATGCAGAAAAATCTATTAGATCGTTTTCAGGAGCCTCCTACGCATGCAAAGTACACTGTTGTGACATTCAGAAGACTAGTACATGAAAAAGATACAAAATATATCAATATTTCAGATTTTGCCGTGGGTTGTCCTAACGAGAACATAGATTGGTTGTTAAGAGTTTAATAGGAAGGGAAAACGCAATCCCACAGAGGCTAGACTTAACTTTCAGTGTCCGTGTACTGCGTTCTGTTTAAAAAGACTGTGTGTGTTATTCTAGATACACATGGAGAGGTTATTGCACCTTCATCATAAAGGTCAAACCAAGCCAAGATATTTTTAGATAATCTGTCGACTTCACCTGCACTTTAATTTTGCGGCTTGTTTTTGTACATGGTCAACATGGTAACATTATTAGCAAGAGGACTGTCCTTGCAAGTGGATGCATTTTCTTTTTGTCACGCTGAGGTGTGACTGAGCAATTCCTAACACCCGTTCACACACACTGACTTAAGCTGCATTTCCACCAAACGCTTAAAGCCCATACCTACATTTTCCTAAACCCTTGATCTGTTTTGCATTTCCACCGCAGACAATACTCTTTAATGTAGTCTGGTTTGTTACCAGGGCTTTGAGGCTAACCCCTTACAGTTTCCAAGCAGTTTGGAAACAACAGATGAGACTTTGCTTGTTCTTGAGAAGCTGCAGTGTTTAGTAACTGACACACTCTAACCTGTACTATACATTTACTGCCAGACTGACAACTTTATGTCAGCCTCTGCTCTCCTCGCATTCACTGTAACTTTTCTTCTGTTCGTTCTTTCTCACCCAACCACTCACTCGCTACACATGCGCACACAACACAGACGACAGGATGACTCTGGCTGCTCCATGTCGCTTAATTGGCAATTCTCTGTCGTGTTAACTCCACCTTTTAGTATCGGCTCAGCTTGCACGGAGCCTCAACAGAGGGATAACGAAAAAGTGGGACAGAATGGAGTGGGTCTGTTGGCACCATCCATAACATTTTCCAATGGTAATGGTAATGAACTGTACTCAACTGCTTGGTGGAAACGTGATTTTTAACACAGGAGATGTGATAGGATGCTTTTCATTGTGAATTTGAGCTCAAAAAACTTGTTTGCATCAACCACCACTACTGTAAGACTCAAAGGTCATCCTGTGGTGCAATGTGAGGAGTTGAGAAAGGTTCAACTTTATGCAGATATCCTCTGGCGTGCAGAAATGACAGCCTGGGGGTGACCGATAACTGAAGCGTGCTTGTTTTCTGCTTCTCTCGACTACAAAATGGAATAAAACCTGAAAGTTGAGGTCAATTGCTACCCAATTTTCTTTGTTGTGTTTCCATTGCATGGGTACTGCTCAACTTGCTGTTTTTTGGTTTTCCAGTTGTGTATAGTACCTGGTACTTTTTCACCTCAGTCAAGGTTCGGAGTGAGCTGAGCTGATACTAAACAGTGGAGTAAAAACACTGCAGACCACTAATTGATCAGAACCGTCACTTGTGTGACATGGAGAAACAAGAATGGTCTTGTCATCTGTGCTCTGATGTAGTTTTTTTTAAGCAGTCTTTTGTCTTGCTGTATTCAGTCTTTCCTGAAACAAAGTTTGTCTTAGACGAAATTGAGAAAAGTACCTGGTACCAAAAGTGAGTTGAGTCGAGTAGAGTTGAACAGCACGATGCAGCGGAAACACACCTTCTGAACTTTGACAAGCTAACAGGGCCTGAATAAGAAACTGTGTAGGAACACATACACTTAGGAAATTTACTTCTTTGCTGTGGACTAATATCGTGACAACAGAAGAAAGTCACTGCCCCATTGAAGTATGCAAACTACGTCCGTAACACTAATGATGTCCATAAGCTTCAGGCTCATGAGAGGCAAGGGAGAGCCTGACTGTATGAGGGGGTTAGCAGACATTTAGACTGAAAACAGCTCTGGGTGTTGTTTCAAGTACCAGTGAGACACGAAATATGATCCAGGAAGTCCAGTTTGAGTAACAGATCCATGAGATTGAAGGCTTATCAGAGGCCAAAACACCAGTCTATAGTACTGAGACTCATGGTACTCACAGCAGCAGTCATTTTATCTTTGGTTGATTGTGAGGTAAACAGTAGAGGTAGACCAGGAATGGACGCTTGCTTTTATTTGATTTGCAACTGCAGCATCCACCCAGATGATGCTGCATTGTGATCCAGCAAAACTTAAGCCAGGTCCACTTTGCCTAAGAAGTAAGTCTTTCCTCTGTGATGGAACGCAGACACCCCCAAAGTGCCCAAATGCTGAAAATATGTGTCTTTGGTGGATAAATCAGTACATATCAGCTACCACACTAACTATTAGCAGTCTGCGATGTTCGAATAATTTACTCTTGTTGTCAAAATTTAACTTGGCTGAACATCTCCCTTTCTAATTACTGGACAAAGCAAACCAAAATAATGACTATCAAACAGCCTTCTGCATGGCTGCCTGTCACACTGCTGCCATCTAAATTTCATATTCTCTGCAGCAAACGGGCACAGAAGCTGGTGTCACTCCGAGAGAGCCAGGAAATTGTTGGTTGTAGCTCAAAAGTTCGCTACAAATGCTGCCCCACCACCAGCACCAAGGAGCCTTTTAAAACACAAAGAAGCTTTCAGAGAATGTGAAAGTGTCATTGTGAATGAAGGTGTGCCCAGACGATGTTCCCTGAGTAAATTGTAGTCAGGTTTTCTGTTTAATTTAAGCTTTCTGTAACAAGGGGAGTCGGTTTAAAAACAAATCCTCATGTACACTGACTTTCAATTTGCAGGCGCAACCCATATTCTCTCTTGAAAGATTATGAATTGATGCAGAAAAGTCAATAATTGGAGATTTAAAACACAATTCTCGACATTATGATCAGCAGTAATTGCTTATTAGGGCTGGACTGTTTGTGTCTTAAGACTGAACTGCTTGGACAGAGCAGACGTAAACATGAGCATCGTATTTGTGTTCTAAACTGTTTGTGAAACTGTAATATAGTCTTGGTAAGGGTTTGCAGATGGGGATAAAAGTTGGCGGCCACAGGGGGCCACCTACATGACCTGTTTGGTAGCCAGAGAGTAACTTTTTGTGGCCATTAGCCATTTAGCCATGTCGAACCCTGCATGTATGGAAATGTATGTATGATACATTTGGATTCCTCAAGATGCATCGATAATTTTCTTATCATTGCATTGTGGCCCTCTGAATTGGAATCAAAACGTGATGTTCCACTACTGGGCAGTCAGGAAGTGGGATTAAACTAATAAAAACTATCTAAATTAGACTGCAAACACAGATGAACAAATAAAAATACCAGGGTAGCAAGAATAAAAGGATAATCATTTGCAGACAGCAACAGAAACCCAAAACAATGTCTGTAATGCTAGAAAAGAAACCAACAAGAAAACCACCAAAAGTGATTAAATGGGGGGCAATATTTTCCAAAAGTCCATCCCGTAAGCAGTCTGTTGGCTTCTGTGTGTCCATAGCAATAAAAGAAGGAGAGTGGAGGCATGTGAGGCCCCCAAAAAACCCCTAAGACCTCCGGGTTGTCCCTGTAGTCCAGAAGGCCTGTTCCAGAAAGATGTCACTCCGTCATGACTTGGGTTATTTCCCGCTTGCGTGATGCTGGCCTTTTGCATGTTGAGCGCCACAACGCAAATACCCCAAGCACTCATGCAAAAATGCAGACCATGCTCTCTCTCACACTCTCCTCTTTTTCTGCCACACACATTCAGCCTCCGTCCCTCGCTGACTTTATGGATGTTCACTGTTTGACGTTTTCCCTTGTTGAATACACCCCCCTCCCTGCATCCCTCCTGCCCCGTTCTCCTCTTCCTCCTCCCTTCCTTCCTTTCTCCCCTTCTCTCGCTGCCGTCTTTTGTCCGGCATCTCTTCACGCTTGACCAGCCTTGCTGTGACTCTTGACTTCAAAGAGCTACTTCATTCATCAGTCACTCATCAGAGAGAGAGGGCCATTCAGCGCTGCGCTAAAAGAGAGGGAGGGGACGAGGAGTGAGTGTATAAAAAAAGAGGGGGAACGAGTGTATAAAAAGAGGGCACGAGAGAGAAAGAGGATCCGCTCTTGACCGCGGGGAACCTCGAGAGTCACAAAAGCTGAAAAAAGGAAAAAAACGGACACACACCCATACAGAGTCACTCTCAACACTAACACACACTCTTTTTTTTTTGTTTTTGTCCTGTTGGGTGTGTTCAGATGCTGCACACATGATCCCTTCCTCCTTTTCCCCTTGTCTATCCATCTTCTTTCTATCTCCCTCATTCCTTTCACTTGAGCCGACAGTACAAAGGGGTGTTGAGGCCTGTTCCTTCCCGTAATCCCTCACTGCACCTGGGTGTGTGGCTTTTCCACACTGCAGCCACTCTCTAGTATTTCTAAATCTCGCCTTCTGTATTTTCATTGCCTTCGTGCTCACTGACATTCTCCCTCTTTTTTTTTCCATTCCTCTGTATTTTGAGGTGGATGGCAAGCTAGTTTTCAGGTCAGTGGGAATTGCTATTGCTTCCCCCTCTCAGCTGGAGTCTGGCTCACACTCAGCTGCACACAAACACACACACACACACAGATACGCACACTTCTTTTTGTTCGCCGCTCTCCTTCTGTCTCTTTGTGTGAGTGGTTTATGCGGACATGTGGTTGTGTGGTCTTGTATGTACACGGTTGCCTAACTTGTAAAGATGCATTGCTCGTAGGTGTGCCAGGTTGCTTTTCATCCGGCTTTTGTCTCTTCATTATTCCGTCGTTTATTTGTTTTTCTCCCTCAAGTAATAAGTCATAACTGAAAGTCTGTCACGCTCTGTGTGGCTTGCCTCAGTCTGTTTTTTTTGTGGTTGTTCACTTTCTGTAGAAAGAAGAGGAGATTTCTTTTATGACTCACCTTGTTTGTGTGTGGGCTTGTATGTATGTAAATCTTTTTACCGAGGTTAACCTTTCGCTGCTCAGCACGGAGGTTTTGATGTCTATTGCTAGAAAGAAGTCTGGTTTTATGTAAGAATGCTTATCACAAGGTAAACGTGCCTGGTTAAGCCTATATTTCAAAGATTTATCATACCGTTCTTGCTCCTCTGTAGGTTCTCATATAGCCAGAGGACGTGCTTTCATTTTGGAAACTAAAGGCCGGTACTTTTTCATCTTTTAGAAAGTAAAAGTATATATTTACATGCTTTCAGGTAATTCTGCAACTAGTGATTAATCTCCTGTTGTTTTCTTCCTTAATCTTTTGTTCCTAAATTGTCAGAAAATTATATATACAAAAGAAAAGCTCATCATAGTATCCTAAGTTTGAAGGTTAAGTCTTCAAATTGCTGACACCACAACCATAAGAAATTTGAGAAACATGAGACAAAGAAGAGTAACACATCCTCACAACTGAAGAAATCTGTTTGCATTTTTGCTTGAAAAATGACTGTTTATTGATCAAAATAGTATCCAGTCATTTATGTCATCTTAAGAATTGGCTTCATTGTTTGATCTCAGTCTCAGGAAATATTTAATGCAGGGCTCAACAATACAGATTGCCCGAGGCAAGTAGAGTGCAATGTCGGGTAAGTAACTCTGGCAGCTCACTTGTTATTAAATAACTGCTAATAAACCAGTTTGTACAGGAGCAAATAAATATTGACTAAAGGCAAGTAGATTTCTGACTGTCAAAAGCATTAACCCTGAACCCTGTATTATCAAATGGCAAATATCATAGTTTACAATATGGTTGGGAGATACCTTTAAAATTTCTAACCAGCTACTGTTAGCCTAACAACCGATTGCTTATATAGTTATACAGGTGTGGGTGTTTATGTCCCTAGCATAGAGTTTTGTGCAAGCAGCAAGTTCACTACATTATGCATGCTATTTAAATTAGCTATATCTAATAAATAAAGTAACCTCACGAAATGTCAAGAAATAATTTTTTTTTACACCTGTATCCCTTATTAAACAGAAAAATACAACCACACAACTTTTGAATCCAAGTTTCTCTCTTTTACTGAACTAAGACGAGTTTAACTGCCTTGTTAACTCATCGTAAAACACACTTCATTCAAAGCAGATAGAAACAAAATGACTTTATAATTCACCAAAACTTTCTTTGTTAGTCTTCTCACTGTTCCTGCAATCACCAGCTCTGGTTTTGTTGAAATGAATCCTTAATTCTCATGTTAGATGTGGAGTGTGTAGTTTGAAGTGGATTTCACCTCACGTTTAGCTTTTGTATGGAAGGACGATATAAAATGCAGCTAAATTACAGTTACAAGTTTATTAGACACAGAATTGAGTGATTATGTTGTACTGACTGCTTTGTATTTTAACCGGTTTCTAATATTCTCTCACACAAAACGTGGCAGACAAAACATAGATTTGTAGCATGGAGAAACAGAGAATTGTTAAGTAACCTCACAAATTAATTAAATGCATCCAAAAAGCCTTGTGTCCCAACCTTTTATTTAAGCTGTAGAATGAAAGTAAAGAGAAGAAAGTTCACCCTCTGAGAGTCCATCAGAAATTTGGCACGGGTATTGCCGTGCCCGCAAACCACAATGTTTGGATGTCGAGAGTCAAATACCATGTCCACACACTCAACAATCTTTTATTGGGCCGCTTTTCACAATAGTGGACACACATGCACACTTGCTGCCACGTGCCAGCGCACACCAACGGCCACAGAGAGCTGTGAGAGAGCAGGTGTGTGGAGACGTCTGTGAGTCACGGGTCTTAATAAAGCAGAGGACGTGAGGAATAGTTAATGAAACACCCGGCCATTCTTTTGCGTTATTCATCCGGATTGCCATGATGAAAAAGTGTGCGTATGTGCTCATGTTTGTGTATGCGTAAGTAGCTGCACGTACATGAAATAAATTAGTTTTGTTTTTTGTTTTTTTAAAGTACTAATCAGCGTGTGAATTACCTGCACGCACTCGGTTCAATGTGGTGAGTCAGTCAAGTTCTTGAAAGCCTGAGAGCTGAGTAATGGGGGGGCCTGCCGCGACATGCCCCAACAACATACATGCAGGGACACATTAAGTTTACCGCAAGAGAAAATGGAGATGGAGGTAGAAAGAGCTCAATAAAAGCGCCATGGAGGAGGAAATTGGAAGGGAGGGATAATTGCGTTCAACTAGGCAAACCGAAATAAAGGAGAGATGGACCGAACAGTTGGAGGTAAAAGGAGTAAAAGGAAAGCAGAGATGTAGTAAAAAAAAAAAAAAAAAGGGGGGGGAGGAAAACGGAGGGCAAGAAGGTGAGGGAAAGTATCTCTTCGTCTCCCCCCTCCTCCCCTGATGGAATGTTAATCAGCGTAAAGAGGTCAGCCCTTTTGGCGTTTCAGAGACTGTGTGTTTGTGTGTGTGTGTGTGTGTGTTGTGTGTGTGTTGGGGTGAAAAGGTCGGACATGGTGTTCTGGCCTTTTGGAGCCTTGTCTGAAGTGCTTCAAGTGAACAACTGCACACAGGGGTCCATTACAATGCCCTTTACAACTTTCTTTACAACGCACTCCCGGCCACAAAATTCAGATAAACAGCTCTTTGATTCATCAGTTTTGACAGCATTATCATGACAATGAAACGCCGCGTGAAGAATTTGATTCCAAGACATTAAATAACCACTTTTTAGAGACAGAAAACTGATGCATTGATCGTGTTTTTCATCTTTACAATACTCATAAGTTACTGTCTTTTATTTCCAAGTTGTCTTCCTTTTCTTCTGTCAGTATTTTGTGAGAACAGCTGTCAGATTTTCAAAGCGTGGATTTATTATTTTAAATCCAAACTTTCAACATCTATACCTGTCTTTCCCCCCCCTCACATCTCGTAGAGGGAATTCTGTTGCCAATGGGTTATGGTTGGCAGGCGCACACAGAGGGATGTAGATCACAAAACAGCCAACGGATCACATTCTGTCATGCATGACAATGATCTAAAAACTATTGTACATTTCATATTTTTATTTAAGAGGTCTGTAAGATTATTTAAGGGCAGAAATACCTTGAGGGTTGGAGAAAAGGCTTGTGCAATATTGACAAAAACATCATAGATTTATCTATTCTGAATGGTGCACACTGGCATGAGTTACATGGTGTTTGACACAGCGGTTTCCACACTTAAATTCAGATTTCACTGCTTAAAAATAATACACAATGTATAAATGAGAATGCAGTCGTGAGACGGCAGTGCTTTGGGATTTGCTTGGGTTAAATGAACTGAAGGATTTTTGCTCCAGCATGCATCTTTGTTTACTGGCCAGAAGATTCTCTACAGCCCCAAATTAAGTTGTGTAGGAAGCTGTCTGAAACATTTTTTGCTTTTAATTAAAAAAAATGACAGCCTCAGGTGATTTGGAAATAGCAGCAGTCTGTATTGAATTGCCTTTGCCTTGATATGATTCATCGTGCAGTCCCAATACAGAGGCAGGTTTGAGAGAGGGAAGGTTGTGAGAAAGCAGAAAAATTCAGACCTGTCAAAGTTATCTTTCTCAAGGTTGTCTGTCCAGTTCTGTGATAAACACAGTGGTTAGATGCTGAAGAAAGACAGCTACATCTCATAAAATCTAATTCAAATGATTTAATAAGGGCCCTTTCTCAACTTTTCAGTTTTATCCGAACCAAAATTATGGGTGTGAAACCTCCCCCGACCACAGGCTAGATTATTTAACCTTGGTCTGACTGCAAGAGGTGGTTCCGATCTGAATTAAACTGAACCATGGTTTAGTTCGTTTCTAGTATGTAAACTTTTATGGGGGGCGAATGTTTCAATCTTTCTGCCCAAGTACAAGAAGTTCTGGCTGTCGTCAGAACTGGAAAAGGAAAAACAAGGCAACAAAACAAAATGAGCCAAGGTCGCAAATGTGGAGAGGAAGAGACCAAGTGTTTAACTGATATTTGGTCCCAAGACTTTACGAAGAAACAGGTGTAAAAAAATAACTTCACAAAAATTACGACCCTTTTCAATTAGTATTTTCCAAGAGTCATGACAGAGTGATGAGTTAAATCGAACTGAGAGCACACCAAAATCAGGTACATGCCCATCTACAAACCAAGCAAATGAGAGTATAGGGATGACAACAGGATGCAAGTATTTCATGTATAATTCTATAGTGCCCCTACATGATTGTAATGTGAAACCAAAATAACCAGAACTAATGCATACAATGTAACAAAAACGTGAAGTTTGGTTCAAACTTTCACATGTGAAAAAGACCCAGAGCTGCTATAATCAATATTTGTATAATAACAATGGATCTAATGAATACTTGTTAGTGAAAATGGTTGCTCTTCATGAATTATCATCACCTCACTCTGCAGTTCCCTCCAGCTCTGCTGAGCTTTTTAGCATCTTCAGCTCATTGTTTTGCCCGCAGCTTTAATGTTTCAGTTGATTCTCACGGCTCTCATTAATGTTGTTTCCTGACACAAGCAGCAAAAAAGCTCTGATAGACTCACTGTGCATTAATAACAGCAGAAAGGCAAAGTTACCGACTAGCTGATGAACATAGTAGAACATTTAGCAGCTGAAGAGGCAGATAGTTTCCTCTGGAGTAGTTGGAGACCAAAAACAGAGCTAAAAGTTGCCCTTTAACTGCTGAATGTCTTAGCAAATGTTTGCTAACAAATTTTCCATGTATGGTGAAAACATTGTAATATGTCTGTGTTGTGTTTCCACCGCCCCCGGGCAGCCAACAATCAGTTAATGAAGGTTTGAATAGATTTTTTTTGATGGCTCAGCCATGCTCATTAGTATGATTATTCTACTACTGTTATTCAATATGGTGGTAGACATGATTGTCATGACATGAAACAGCACTGAGCCATATTAGTGAAGCTACACAACAGATGCCTCCGGCAGATAGTTATAGCTCTGTATACGCTTACAAATTAAATATAATACAGACGCACAAGAAGTGGGTATTTCTTCCCTCTTTACATACACAAAGCAGTTGTGTTTAACACTCTCTGACATGCCTTTTGTGATGCAGAGTGGATATCAGCAGTGGCAAAGTGAAGCACTGGAAGTGGTTTTGCCACATGAAAAATGGCTACTTTCTATTGCATTTTATTTTTGAGGCTGGATTTACTTGGTCAGTCTTCTCTTACCAACTTATTTTACACATTTCACACTGATGGCCGTATTTCTTGGGTCGCTAGTCTGATATGAAGACTGCCAGTTTGTGTAGGGCTCCTTAGCCGAGGTCATTTTTACAGCTAAATCACTCGAAGCAGCTTTTTCAAACTAGAACTGTTTTCCCCTTATTTCAGTTTATTGGGCCGTATAAGAAATTGGGCCGTGTAATTTCACTTGGGACCAAAACAATCAGACCAGGACCTTGTTGAGGGGGCGGACTCAGTACGTCTCACTGCACCACTGAAGTGAGAATCGTTTGGAGTGAGGATGAGATCCGACCGCCATCCATCTCGGCTACACAAACGCTGAACTGTATGAATGAAGCAGAAACGTTTTCAGGAAATAGTCACGGTGGTTCAATTAGTGTTTCGAGTAACCGTATTGTAAACCCGAGAAATTAAATCAAAAAGGATGTTAATTATTCAGAATCTCATTTCATAAATAGTGGGATAATCCTTTGTTGTACATTAGGACGACAACAGACACAATTTCTAAGGGGAGTGTGGTAATCAGTGCAGTGATCCACATCCGCAGCAGATGCTGATGCTTCATGTTTGTTTAGCTGTTAAGGAAGTCCTCTCCAGCTACAAATATCTGACTAACAAAGAAATGAGGATCAGAGGGGGCAAATCTGTTCCTTTTAGTCATCAAAAAAGTTTCAATTTCAGTTTTAATTGGATGAACGTCCTTTTTTTTTTTACGTTCTTAAAACAGAAATAGCCTTTTAGAAAGGTCTGCATTTAGGTTTTTGCTTAGATTTATGCACATTCTGAAAAAACAAAGCTATATTTAATCACACTGTTCAGACACACAGACACGGTTCAGTGGAGGCTTTACAGCATCATACTGAAGCAGTGCTAATAATATGTTAACTAACTGCAACTATTAATCTGTCATTTGTTTCCTTGATTGCTTGATTAGTCGTTTGGTCCATAAAATTGCTGATCAGTGTTTTCCAAAGCCAAAGATAATGTCCTTGAATGTCTTGTTTTGTCCACATCCCAAAAATATTCAGTTTACTGTCATGGAGCACAAAATAAACCAGAAAATATTCACATTTTAAAAGCTGAAATCAGAGAATTTGGACATTTTCTCCCAAAAAATGACTCAAAACAATTAATTGACAATCAAAATAGTTGGCAGTTAGTTTATTTGTTGGTTTATTTATTAGTTTGTGTATACTAACTATTTGATTAATGGACTAATTGTTGTAGCTCTAATATGGACACTTGAAGCTTAAGCTAAATGCTAAAAATAATTCAGACAAGGCAAGAAATACAAGCAGCAAGATAGTCATTCAATTTTTAAATAGACTCCCAGGTCACCGATTACTTATTAACAGAAACCTGAGGCAATAGTATAACTACCCAAACTGAAGTGAAAGAAGTATTCAGATCTTTTACTTAGGTAAAAATAACAATCCCACACTAGAAAAATAAAAAAGTAGTGGCTTATGTAGCCTTCAGCTGCTAGTATCAAGTGGAGGATGATGTGGAGTAGGCTACAGAGGTCTAAAGAGCTCATTTCTTTCTAATTTCACACCCCTAGGTTTTTGTCAATGGTGCAAAATTATTATTTTTGTCCACTGGCCAAATGTTCCACTTTACCAGCCACTCAGTGGATCACCGTTGTTTTTTGGCTCGTGAGTGAAGCAAATCTAGCAGCCATACAGCTAATCTGGTTAAGCTGTTGGCTTGGTTACAACCTGTGCGATCGTTTGACTGATTGTTTCTTGCCCTGTTGGACAATTTTACCGCAACCGACATGGGAAAATGTGGGCAAAATGAGACCCAGGTTGTAATAAACTGGAATTATCCTTCAATAGATGAGGGAAAGCAGCTTAATGTGGAGCTCGCCTCACTTTCACCATCTTTTTCATTGACTCCTTGCGTGTCCCACTCTCCCTGAATTGAGGTTAGGACGTGTCGCTCACGCCCCACTCTTGGATCCACCCATCTGTGTGGTTGATAGTAAAGTTGCATTTTAATGCGTTGATACATATGTATGACCATACACACGTTAACTGTCAGCTTTACCACATATCCCTTTTGAGTAATTTAACTTAGAGGTGAAAGTAATGCTCGCACGCTCACCTACCGCTACACACACGCTGACACACATATGTTCGTATATGGTTTCAGACAGCGTTGACTGCTGTGGATATCTAGAATAGGATGTGGTCTCTGTGGAATAAGAGATGCTATCTCTGCTGCATCCTCTCGCATCTCTCTCCGTCCCTCCCTCCCTCAGTGTTTTCTCTGTGTCTCTTCCCCTGTCTCTCCATTTCTTACCTGTGCTCAGTCTGTCATCTCTTCATCTCTCTTCGTCCGTCCTTCTCTGTATCTCTCTCTGCTGCTCTTCTTCCCCCCTCCATCAGATAGAAGCTGACAGCTGCCATCAGGCTTATTTCAGGCACTGGCACACACTCTCGCTCACTCTTCTCCTCTTTTTCGCACTTTCTCTCCGTGTTTGTCACCTTCTCCTGTAATTTCTCCATCCTCCTGTTTGTCTCCATCTGAAACCCTTTTTACACTGGACAAAAAACCACTAACACCCACTAACATCTGGGTTGTGTTTTCAATTGGAAAGGGTACAATCTGCATTCACTCCCAGGTCAAATGACTCTGCAATAGTCAGGACTATGAGGGTATGGATTGTTTCTTAGTGCAGTGACAAAGCAACATATTTCACAGGATGTCGGTTTGCCATAACTGTTGTCTGTGTGGCAGTAAATGTACAGGACAGGTCACAATGTGTCAGTTAATAAACACTGCAGCATTTCAAGACCAAAAAAGTCTTGTCTGTTATTTCCCAAAGTCTGGAAAGTGACCAGATTAGCCACAAAGTAAATTTACTTACTAATGCCAATGCTAATGCTCGCATTTTACCTTTACAACGTCGGTCCAGTGCAGTTGTATCCCTGCCAGAGGCTTCATAATCCAACCTTAAACTGGAGTGTCTTTTATGGATATGTGATCAAATAAATGATAAATTCAACACTGATATCTTCTGTAGTTATTTATCAGTTGTTGTTAGCATGTCGTTAGCTGCCAACTGGCAACCCCAAGATGCCTCGGATTAAGTCTGTGTGTGACAGCTCTGATCCTTAGGTGTATTTATAGACCAATGTGCTGATGCCAACACGAGACTGGCCATTCAGAATAAAATATGGGGTGCTGATGATAATGAGCTCAACCCTGTGGTAGGCATCACATGACCGCTGTAATGTGGTTATCATCACAGGCGTAGCAGGTCACAGTCACAGGTATTCATCAGCTCCAGCTCCAATCAGCAATGAAACATGATGCCCGGGTGGGCAATGAAGACTTGTGGCCTCTGTTGGTAACTTCTGTGACCCTTTTTGCTCCTTTTTCACACACATGTACTGCTTGGCTTGACTCTGTTTGCACCCGCTTGAAGGTGGGTCTTTCTCAATGAAGCCTTCATCTTTAGTCAAGCGTCTGAACAGTGGATAAACATTTTATTTCCCATAAATCCTTTACGATAAAAGTCCCTGGTTATTTTGGCCTCTAATAGTTCTAATAGCTGAATCAGTAAATGTTGGGTTTTCATCTGCAATCCCTTTACACAACTCCTATACAGCTGAAAGCAAACATAAAACAGTGAAATAAGGCAGATGGCTGAGAGTACAAACAGCAACATGGGAAATAAATTAAGCTTCAAACCACAGAGATTCAGTTAAGAACTGTAAAAGTGGTCAGAGCTGAACATACACAGACTGTTAAAAACATCTTTCTGTCTGTTTAGCCACGTTTAAAAAAACTCACATATACGCGCTAACTTTGGTGTAAAAATGGTATGAATGTAGCTACTTGTGAGTGAATGTTTGTCCAGCTTGGCTTGGTTTCTGAAGCTTGGCCCTTACCAGCAGAAGATCTGGAGGAAGACAAAAGCAAACACTCCTCTCCTACTTCTTCTTTTTCTTCTCTCTTTCTCCCTTGTCTCTACCTGTCCATCTGGTCGCCTACTCCAGGGAGGGGATTTCTCGCTGTGTGTTTCTCCCCTGAGCGTCAGCCTCTTTGAGCACACATCTCTCATTCATTTATAATGAGGTGTCAGGCATTCCTGTCCCCGCGGTTGCACAAACTCCCCGCTTTTGGCATGCTGTCGCTGTCATGCCCAACGTGTCCATATGTCTGCTTGTCCATCTCTCGCTCTCTTTTCCCAATTTATACATCTGTCTACCTGTCTGTTTGCTGGCCCGCCTGTCACTCCTTTTGCCAAATAAATAGGTCATCCACCTATCAATTTGTCCTTCTGACTGGCCTTCCTTTCCTGTCTGTCTCCGCGCCTGTCGGCCCGTCTCGCTGTTCATTTTTCCCCCCACTTGTCATTCTGTCAAATTAATTCTTCTGCGTCCCTTAAATGAGCCAAGGAGTGGCATTTTGAGCTATTGATCACAGACGGTGTGATTGCTTAGGGATTTTATGTGGTTGTCTAATGTTTACACAGAGTCACTCTGTTATCAGGGCATGTTGTGCCTCCCTCCATACAAATCAGGGCTCAACCTTAAAGATTGATATGAATTAAACTGTTTTGATCATGGATTAATGGTTGAAGTAATTTTTCTTCCAAAAATGGCAGAAAATGCAGTGATCAACTGTAACGAACGGGAGCGCCTGAGCAACACACACCACGGCAACAACGTCGACCAGCTCTGTGATGAAGAAAATAACTCTCTGCTCAGTCTGTTTCACCAGTAAAACTCTGTACTTGCTCTGCATGTTGGACAGCAAGGTCTTTCCTCAGAGCTGATGGTGCAGCGGAGAGGCTGCTCTCCACTGCTGGAGACATAACATTAATAACACCACAGACAGCGAAACACTCTGCTCCCTGATTTTTATTGTCATACAGGCAGTGGACTGTATGATTCTTTCAAACTGATTAATTCATTAATTTATGCAGCTAACTTTTTAAAATAAAATGGCTACAGACC
>JAJHUR010140490.1:7067-38141 GCA_027495735.1 Lutjanus campechanus | reverse complement strand
GCCCCCCCCCCCCCCCCAATGTGAGCAGCTGCAGATAAATACAATCCAACCAGCATCCCATGGCTCAAAAGTTTAACATTTTGATGCATCGAGAATCATTTCATTATTGAATCGTAGCCCTCTGAATCATAATTGAATCGTGAGATACCCAGAGATTCCCACCCCTAACTGCCAGTGCTGCTCATAACGGAGCAGAAACTTGCTAGAAACGTAGCAGTAAGTTGTCAGTGTGGCAGTAAATGTACAGTGCAGGTCACAGTGTGTCAGTTATTAAATGCTGCAGCTTTTCAGCACCAAGAAGAGTCTCATCTCATGATGCAGTAGGCATCACATGACCGTGGTAATGCGGTTATCGTCACAGTCCTAGCCACAGCCCTAGATTAAACTTGACTGTTAACATTAGCCTTTGTTGGTATTTGATAACCACTAATAAATAAAACAGTTTGTACAGGGGTAAGCAAAAACTGACTTTGGGCAAGTAGATTTCTGACCCCAAAACATTAATGTCTTCTCTCTTTTTTTTTTGTCTTTTTCATGGCCATCCCCTCCGCCTCCTCCTCAACTTGGCCTCTTCTGCAACAGGTAAGACCTTTTTATCTGACCTGCTTTGTGTGTTTGTCCAAATCAGTTCTTGAACTTATGTCATGCAGATTTGTTAATCAAACAGTCTGCACTGTGCTTGCGGCTTTTTGCACATACACACAAACCCTGAGCCACGCACACACACTTTGTTTGTCTCACATGCACTTAGAATCTCAGGTCGCTCCATGTGTGTTGATTTACTCAAACTAGTTAAATGTTAACTCGACTTTCAAGGTCTGAAGGTCTTTGTGTCTGTGTTTGTTCTCCTTTGCAGTGTGTGTTTGCATGGGCGGGCGTGTGTGTGTGTGTGTGTGTTATCCCTCTGTTGGGACATTTGTGCCATCCCAGATGGGATTGGCCTCTCTTCCTTCCTTCCATTCATGCAGCCTGTGGGACTAGCTTGTATTTGTGTGATTTCTTTATAAGTGTGAACATTGTGTAGAGCCTCTGTGCGTACGTGTGTGGGTGTGTGATCACCTGCAGGATGTTGTTTTCCCCAAGCTGTCTCTTGTGATCTCTCTTGCCTCTAAAGCACCTCTTCTCTAATTTCCCATCATTTTGTATTCTCTCTGTCCCTCCTTCTTCTGTTTTTTTTTTGCCATCCTCTCCCTCCAGTCCCTTATCTCCTCTTTGCAGCGGAGCCAAACCCATAAACAGCACCTGTATGGACCTCTGTGAGTGTGTGTATGTCTGAGTGTGTATTGGTTCTTTGGTGCACTCTGGTGTAGTCAGGAAAGGTGTTTCTCCACATCCCACCGCCCACCCGTCTGTTTTCTCCAATTCATTTTTTTTATCCTCCATTTACCCTCTTCTTGTCCTCTCCCTCTCTGTCTCTCCTTCTCTTTCTCTATCCCCCTCCTCCCGCTCTCCCCTGAGTGGTCTTCAGTTTTACAATCTGTTGAAAATCTGTGTTTCCAGCCCAGCGCCTTGCTTCCTTCTGCACATCTAAGTGTGTATATTCATCTTTGTACATACAGTGTGTGTGTGTGTGTGTGTGTGTGTGTGTGTGTGTGCACACATGATTTCTGTCCCTGGTCTCTAGTGCATCGAACCACTGATGTTGACATGAAAGAAACAAGTCTTCTTTTCTTTCTTCTCCTTCTCCTTCCCCTTCTCCTCTATAAAAGCCCACCCAATACTTGATTTTTTGGGGCTGATGCTGGTAATGATATTCAGAAGTAAGAAAATTCCGATATTGATACAATGTTCCAGTGATCTCTCAAATGTGGTTATTGAACACTTGTGACAAAGATATGTAATGGAAGCAGGATATTTTATGGTTTAAAATTTAGTAGTTTAACTTCATTGTCCAAAATGACATCAGGGCACTGAAACAGTGAACTTTTTAATAATTTGAAATAATTATAAATAAAAACAATCTGCGTTATGTTCTGTCAAAAAAAAAGTTTTCATATTGGCGCATGTTGCATAACATGCAGCGATTCTAATATAGACTAATATAGCTATGATAGGCCAATATCAACCAACCAGTATATCTTTCTGGCTCTATCCTTCATCATCTTACTCTTCTTCTTCTTCTCCTCCTCCTCCTCCTCTAGCGCTTCTTCTTTATCATTTTCCTACTTTATGATTTTATCCTTTATCTACTTTATCATCTTCTCCTTTATCATCTTGTTCTTTATCTTCTTAATTATTTTCTCCTTTATCATCTTCTCATTTATCTTCCTCTTCCCCTTTTTATCATCTTCTTCTTTTTCTTCTTCATCATTTTATACTTTACATGACTTTTAACCTCATTTTATACTTAATCATCTTATTCTTTATCTTCCTCCTCTTGTTTATAGTCTTATGGTAGTTTATGTTTTTCTTCTACTCTGAAGAAGAGGAAGATAAAGAAGATGATAAACTTCTTTATATTTTTCTTTTACTCCTTTTTCTTATTCTACTTTATCATCTTCTCCTTTTTCTTCTACTTTATCTTCTCCTTTATATCTTCTTCTTTATCTTCTTTATCATTGTATACTTTATCATCTTCTCCTTTTATCTTTCTCTTTTCCTTTATCTTCTTCTTATCCCCTTTTCTTCTTTATATTCTTTTTCTCCTCCTTTTCTTCTACTTTATCATCTTCTTTTATCTTGGTTTCCTTTTCCTTATCTTCCTCTGTTTTTCTTTAACTAACCAGAAGGCCAACACAACAACAACACCAGCCAAACCCATCCATCTTCCATCGCTGCTCTGCCAGCCAGAGTCTGCTGCTCTGCTCCTCAGGCTGGCAACAGGAACACAGACACACAGATATATAATTGTCTCGGCTCGTGTGGAGTTGGTAGGAGAACTGACGGCGATGGGAGCAGTGGGAGACTTCGGGGTGCTGGACTCTCTTCCACGGATATTTTGTCTGAAGCTCTTTCCTCCGTCTCTTTTTTCACTTTAACTTTTCTCACTCTTGTTCTGTACCTGCTGTACACCGGCAGGGAAACAGAAGAAAGGATGACCCAGATAGGAAGAACGAATGTAGAGGAACAGAGAGCGCCGAGGTAAAAAGCGCAAAAAAGTGGGATTGAGAGGAGGGGAGGGGATGGCAGTTGTGAAATTTACTGGCGACACCTGCTTCATGTCAGCGCTCTGTCGAAACAGACACATTCTTTCCTCTCTTCTCAAGCTGTCTTTTCTTCAGTGTTTTCCTCGTTTCTTTTTTCCCCCCCTCCCCGCCGCCCGTGAAACGAAAGGACGAGGGAATAGGAGGGGACAGACAAGAACATGTCATGCAGGGAGGGAGCGTCCCACGTGTGCCTGTTTGTCTCTATCTGTGTGTGTGTGTGAGAGAGAGGATGCACTTGTCTGTCTGAGAATGTGTGTGTGTTTGAAGAGGGATTCTCAAACAGCATTATTAACTCATCTGGGTTTTGCATGAGTCGCCTCCCATTCTCAGACAATGCACACACACACAAACACACACACATTTAAACACACTTACACACACACACACACACACACAGAAAGCAGTGCAGTGCGTCTTGACAGCTCCCCAGGCTCCTATCCTGGAAAGGCGAGACAGGAGAGCAGCGGAGCATGCTGGGATAGTAGAGGACCCGGACGTTCGTCTCCGAGCCCCCCAGCTCAGTTAATACTTAATGTCCCAGCGTGCGTACACACACACACACACACACACACACACACACTCTCGCAGTACAGCAGTTGGAGTATGCAGACTTGCACAGTCATAAACACACATGCGCGCACCCATACACACATGCATACACACACACACATTCATAGGGTATAAAATATTCAGGAGACCATGAAATAATGATGAACATTGATGGAATGAAACTTGCTAATTTAACCGGGACCCTCTCTTTCCTTTGTTAGAGAAGGACAACAGACAATGGAGACTTTGATACACACACACACACTTAGTTATTCACACACACCGTCACAGAATTAATCGCAGCAGGAGAACAGAAGTGACAGCTTATGGGCACCGCTGGGACAGTTTGCGAACCAAAAGTGTGTTTTCACAGCATCTGTCCCATCTGACTTGAAGCACACTGATGCATTATGGGTGTATGTGTGGGTGTGCACATGTTAACTTAGTACATATCATAGTGGGTGCATTTGAACATTGCGGCGGTTTGATCGTAAGTATATATGCTGTACTTGTGTGGTGTGTAAGTAGGGCAGCTGTCCTGTTTCCTTCAGTGCAACAGCTTCAGCAGCGAGTGGGAAGTGCAGCAGCAGTATTGCTATAAAGATTAATAATGCTGGCTGCCATTTGTAGCATTGAGATGGAAGTTTGGTAATCAGTTAATTAAATCAGCTAATTAAATCAGTGTTTGGAGGCGAGCGTGTTTTTCACATTTTGCTTTTCTGAATGGTGGCAAAGTGGGCGAGGGAGGGAGAGAGAGAGAGAGAAGGCACAGGGAAGTAACAGAGCGAGGCAGAGAGAGGAGAATATGAGGGCCTGTTGAAAGCTGGACATCTCAGACGATAAGGGCGCAGGACATAACAAACCTGTGCCCCGGGGCAGTCGGCGTGTCTGCACCGCAGTTATTATAGTTGTGTATTTTTTTATTAGTTTTTATGTTTATTTTGTTTGTAATTTCTTTGTTTAGTTCCCAGTATGGATTTACTTGTTTCAGTTTTTCTTTTATCATAATATGGGGGGTATTTGTCAGGAGCAGATTTAAGAGCAACACTTGTGAAGGCAACTGACTCTCAGTAATGTAGACATCCCAGTCTCGATGAACATATGCACCTGTGCCTCCTCTGCTTGATGTGTTGACAAGTGTGACCAAATTGTCAAAAACTAAAACTAAAGACATTTCCTATATTTATGAATACTTTTATTTTAGTTTTGCAAGTATAACAATATTGTTTCAGTTTTTCTTGTGTCCCATTTTATTTTTTATTTCAGTTTAATAAATAAAATAAATATTTTTACACCTAATTTTAATTTCTTATTTAGTTTTAGTTAACTATAAACTTGGTCTGCATGCGTTTGTTGTACAGAGTTCATGCGAGTGTGTGTCCTTTTTCTTCCTCTTCTTGTCCTTTATCATCATTATTTTCTTTGTCCTCTTTTTCTTGTCCCATATCTTCTTCTTGTGTTTTTTTCCTGTGCTGTCCTATATCATAATTTTCTTCTTGTCCTTTATGCTCTTCATCTTTGCCTTTATCATCCTTTTCTCCTTGTCCTTGTATCTTTTTGTCCTTTATCACCTTCTTCTTGTCCTTTACACCGTCCTCTTGTACTTCAAATCAAATCAAATAAACTTTATTTGTCCCACTGGGGGAAATTTGTCTTGGGCAAGGGAGTTATAGCAGCTGCCATGTACATGCTGTTTCTTGCTCAAGACAAATTTCCCTTCTTCTACATGTCCTTTGTTGTCTCCCTCTGTTTCTTGTCCTTTATCTACTTCTTGTTCTTTATCATCCTCATCTTTGTCTTTGTTGTCCTTGATCTTCTTCTTCTTCCCATGGTAGGAAATTAACACCAACCACCAGCCAAATCATCTTCTTGTCCTTTTGTCTTTTTCTTCTTCGTGTCCTTTATTTAAAGTAAATGCTTTTTCGCACCTAGTTTTGTTTTTAGTTTAGTTCAGTAAACTGTAATAACCTCGGTCTGCACGTGTCTGCGTGTGTGTTTGTTGTATGCAGTTCGTGAGCGCGTGTGGTCGTGAGTGCATACGCTCCCTCATGCACATGTGCATACTGTATTTTCAAAGGGAGCATTATTATTAACTCATCTGGATTTCGTTCCGCTTCGCTCTCGTGTGTATTCACTCCTGTGTGTGTTTAACTTAAACAGTTTCCAACAGCAACAACCTCCCCATTCCCCAAGTGGCAAATTGTTAAGTGTGTGTACTGCACATTTTCCACTGATGTCAGCATTTGGACACAGAATCACCTTATAGTGAAAGTTGTTACAGTGAAATGCTTTCCCCTATAACAACTGGCATTAATGCTGTGTCATCCGGCACTGATTGTGCTCTTTGCTGCGCTAAGCTGTCAGATAGCAGCAGAGGCGAAATAAAATGTTTCCTCTTATATTCATGAATTCCAATTTAGACAATTAACTTGAGCAGCAAGACTTAAATTACAGTAAACTTCACATTTCTCGCAGTTTTCAAAACACGTTTGAGAGCTTTACAAAAACAGTGAGGAAAGGAAAGCCATTAAGATTAATAGTATAATGAGATGAAACTGCTAGACATGAATTAAAAGCATGACTGCAGGAGTACACCGCTGCAATCACACTGAAACTGGATAATGTGAAAGCTTGCCTGGGAAAACTGTGTTTTAACAAGTGAATCCAAAGGTGGCACTAATTTTCCCCAGCCTAAGCTCCTCAGGCAGTGTGTTCAAAAGCCTCACAGACCAGGCACCACATCCAGGCCCCAAGGCTTATTACTCGCTGCAGTGCCTTCAAACTACAGCGCATTACAGCTAAGATGGCAAAGTTTATATCAGCAGTACTTTGTGACTCTATTCGTCGTGACTCAGGGCTGTTTGGTGAGGTAACAAGCTTGGACATCACTGAGAGGAAGGGTTCAAATTAAATTACACGTCGAACGTGCAACAGTGGAGCATTTGTTTGAGCATCTGCCTCCTTGTGTATATGTGACTGTTCACGCTGGCTCATGAGTGTGAGTGTGTTTTTATGTGTGCGCGCGTGACATCGATCACTTCTTATCCACCGGTGCTCTAAAAGTGGGGGATCCCCCGCCGTTTGGCAGATTGGCACTCCAGATCTCTGCTTGTGTCACCCTTTAATCTGTCCCCCGCGTCGCCCCATAATCCCTCCCCTGCCAACCTGCGCTGACAGGTGGAGGTTGCACTGGGGTGTCCTTGACCTCTGCTGCACGGTGGGCCGGCGTGGGACTGGATCAGACTGGATCAGACCGGACTCACTCTGTGCTTGCGTGTGTCTGGGAGCCGGAAAGAGCTACAGGTATCAGAGAGGCTTTTTTGGGATTTTTATTTTTCCGACAGCGAGCGCAATGAATCTCACCACACCTTATTTGATGTCCAAACATTCGCAAGCACGTAGGTTTCAAGGGACTCAAGTATATTTAGCTGTTGGAAACTTGAACACTGCTGGAAAATAAAAGTGAGGCTGAATTTAAGCTTTATCTTCAGTGGAAATTTGACCATCTGCAATGCAGAAATTTCAAATACAACAGAAATATAACCACACCTTTCAACATCAACAATAACAGCAAAGAAAAAATAAAATGTGTACAAAACAGAAACCACCCCACACCAACAATAGGTGCTGCAGTATAAAAAAAGACTTAAAACAATATAACATATATTGTAGAGAACTATGACAATAGATATACAAGTAAAGCACAAACAGGTGAAGCAATCATAAGTTAGTTTCTCCAGAGGGAAAAGGGTTGATATAGAGTACCTATTAAAAATAGTCTGTAATATTATTTAAAAGATAAAATGAAGAAGTCTAGTGTAAAAAACTCTGCATCACATGACCGAGCCACATGACCGAAAACAAACTGTTAAATGTACTTTTGTGTGTATTCCATTTGTAACAGAGGTTTGAGCAATTGGGGAACATTTTCTGGAGGTGAAAGGATCTGTAAGTCTTATGGGGGGGGGGCGTTCTTGTGCAGAAAATTGAAGTACATTTCAGAAATATCATCTGCAGTGCAGTGTCTAAACATTGCTTATTGTTCAAAATATAGAAGTTATGTTGTAAAACCAAGCTTGAAATCCACTTCTGTCCTGGCTTACAGCCATCCAAAATAAGAAAACATGGAAAGAGTATAAGGTGCTGTCGTGTTTTTACAGGTCTCTTTCCTGGCAGAGTCTTCCTGTGACTGTCAGCAGATTGACAGTAAGCAGAGTAACGTAATGCAGCAGTCATCTGAATACACTCAACCCAGGCACAGTGAAATAACAATAACACAGCAACACTGGCAGAACAAAATTAAGACCTCGTGTTTACTGTCTCGCTTAGACAAGTCTGTGGAAGCTGTTTTTCATACTGTACGAACATGAATTGCAACTAATGGTCCCCCCTTAAGCTATGGGAATGAGCCCAGTTATTTTCATTTATGCTGACTATGTTCAGATACCAGCAGGACTAGTATAAAATAGCAGAGGAACATAGATGATGCCCTGCGGGTGAGATAAATCCATTTGTTGAAGGTCTTATGAATGTAGCCATAAGACATAGTCATATTGTGTGGTTCCTAATATAAGATACTACTGCCAAAGAGGGAAAAAAAGAATGACTTATATTCAAAATACAAGTATAGTAATACAGTAATTAACTCATCTCTCATAAAGAACTCTTATTGCTCTGGTGCTCCGATCTAACCTGAACAACAGCATGAAATGTGATGATGCCTTCTTTTCCTGCTCCCAAGAAAGAGCTGAGAAGCGCAGAGAGGAAGCCTTAACACCTCTAACAAACTGTGGTGTGGAACAGGGATGGGACTCGGGAAACCTTTTTCAGTTGAGAACTGGTTCCAAATTGTCCAATCCATCTGAATCATACGCCCCCGGGCGCATCAGTGCTTTTAATTGACGCTGGCGTGTTCTTATGACAGTTGTACGTTGGAAAACAATGACGTCAAACTTTTGTGTCTATGCTGCTGGAAACTTGCAACAAGAAGGAGTCATGGCAGAGAATACGGCAGCGATATGTTGAAACTTCTTATGAAACAGGGGCTTAAATTACAAAAATCCTATGTTATAATAACATTACACCATGCAGGCAGGCTTGGAAGATTTTTTCTTTGACTAAGAAAACCCACATGAAAAAGAATGCTGTACACGTATTCTATTATTTCATCCATTTTTTAAATGATGAGTCGCATTCATTTCACATTTTTTCCTTCTCTGTGTTCAGACAGAGATAATAAAACTGTTGCATTGATGCTGGGAACCTATGAAACAGTAAATTGATCAGAGATCAAGAAGGGAATCAATAATGAATCTGACCTAGAAACGGAATCAATAATGGCATTGGTGTCAATAAAATCTTATCTATTCCCTAGTGTAGAATAGCTTGTAATAGAGCTGCAACTAATGATCATTTAATTATCACTTATTCTGTTCTTTATTTTCTCAATAAACAATTACTCTTATAAAGTTCAGAAAATGATAAAAAAGAAAGTCTTCTCCAGCCTAGCAGCTCGAGGCTACGTTAGCCACTGCATAACACACCCAAAACAAACAATCTGCGCCACAATATAACAATAGCTAAATGCCTGTAGCTAGATAGAAACATTAGATTTCAACATGTCAGAGGATTGTTTTAGTATCTTATGTCTACCAGAGAGGAAAAGGTATATTGACAAACTCAATATTGTCGATCTGTCTCAGCGTCCCTGCATGTTACCTTTTACTTGGAGAAATGATCCACCTTAATGGCCAGGAGTGAAATACTAAGCTAACAAAGATAAAAAAACAGGCCAACTTCAACCTCTGCAGTTTAAAAAATGCTTGCGGCAAACAAAGGCGTACTGAGTGTCAGGTTCCCACAGTTTTCCCAGTCCTCCTGCTGATACCTCACATCTGTATCCACGTTTGTCTTCTTAAAGGCTCAGTTTTTTGGTTTGGCAGCTTATAAACACTTAGTTCTGGCTTCTTCACCCTGTTGATCGTGCATCACACCACACAGCAGCTTTTGGGCATTTTTCTCTTGTTTCGCAGCAGATGGAAAGTGACAAGGAGGCACCTTCACTCCATACAAAGTCAGTGGGAGCGATGGATTGTTTTTTTTTCCTTCCAGTGTGGGCAGGACTTAAGTGCGCTCTGCCTCTATTGACTACATTTGTATACAAAGAATGACCCTCATTTGTCAGTCTGTGTATGCACTTAATTTGAATTACCCCACAAAAAGGGTTATTAAGTCAAGTCTGTCGAGTATAAAGGGTGTCCAATGAAGTATAAATGCCCACAATTATAATAAATGTGAAGACTGGCCTTCAGCTGGAAGCCTACCCCCCCCCACCCCCCAAAGAAAGCAAGCTGAGGTGTCCTTGTGCGAGTCCCCCTCAGACCCTCAGATAGGTATCACACATCACAAAAACCTGACGTGAAGGGCCTTGGGCCATACCTGGCAGACCCACCACTGCCCCTGGAGTACTGTGAATATCCTCATAATCACATAATGGATGCCAGCGGCTCAAAAGCTCCAGGCTGCACGATAGTTTAGAGCGTTTTAAAAATGTGTCTGCTGGAGGGGTGATTAGTAATGTGGTCATCCAGTGCAGACGAGAGAGTCTGAATTCTCAGACTAAATGTCTGCTCCTAAAGCTGAGGTGTCCTCAGAGCTTAGTGGTACATTCAAAGTCTCCGACTGAATCCTTGCTGACCCTGTCAGCCGTACTCTAATACAGCAAAAAATTTTCTTGACAAAATTAATCTCAGAACAGCTATTTCTTAATTTCCCCTCACCAGACGGTCTGTTTCTTCTTTAATACTCTTCATTAACTTTTTAAAGGCAAGATAAGGATTCAATTTATTTTGTTTTATTCAAATTAAGGGGATTTTTGGCTTATCCTGTCCTTAAATGTAGTGGTGTACGAGCTGAACAGACTAGAGGTGGAGAATGTTTGGACTTCGGTCAGTCTGACACAGACCAGGACTCTCTTATCTGTCAAGGCCTTTCTATCTCAGTCATAGCATGCATTTTGTCTCATTTTGTTTCTCAAAGTTCTCCCTTCAAACACACTCAGACACACATGCTCTTTGGCCTCTTTGCCCCACACTGTGCAAACAAACCCCTGATCGCTGCCTTGAAGCTGAATTTGGGACCTCTGCTCTGTGTTGCAGCAGCCGACGCGGGAAACCCTGTAAAATCCGTTATGCTCATCATCACTGAAGCCCCCTGGCACTATAGAAGATGCTATACATCACATCCCTCAGTCTATTTTTCCAGCTGGCCTTTCTCCCCTAAAGGCCAATTCCAGTCCAGTGGCTATGGATCTGTGGAGCTGTAGTCAATAGCACCCTGTAGTTTTGTATCTGTGGTCCTTTTTTTTTTTTTTGACCCTGCGGTCACACTGACCACCACATACACCTCCATCTATCACATGGGCCGGTTAGAGATGGAATCAATCCGATCAGTGGGAGATTTTTTTTTTTTTCCTCTTTTAATGTGTAGAAAAGGAAAAAGTCACATCAGAGCCACACACAGCGATAATTAGAGATGGATTCCAAAGGCTGCCTCACAGTTTGTTTTGATGAGTTAATGGAAAATCCATGCCTTTGTTTTTGAAGTCCAGGTTTAAAACGTCATCTGCCTTTTCTCTGACCTCGATAGCATCTCTTCAACTTGTTCTTGTGACCCAGGAATGACGAGGAACAACTGCAAAGTCAATTTTAAAATAACTTGTATGAAGGGCTGTAATTTAGAGTGTTAAAATGACCTTTCAGTGTTATTTTATTACACATTTAACCAGTCAGCAAGCATACCACATGACATTTCTTTAAAATCTGTATCTGCCTTTGGTTGTAGGTGATAATGCACACCCTGGACTACCTGACAGAGTGTTCTGTACTGTATACTATTATTAGTCAAAATGAAAAACCTACTGAGAGAACATTTTCACTCCAAGGTCCATTTAGTAGCTGTTCTGCAGCTTTCAAGCATATGAGATGAGAATGCACAGCTTTTCTCTGGTATGTTTCCTTTTATAGATTCTTTTTTATTGTGCTAGTGCTGTGCTGTTCGGTGCATGGCCGTTCGGAACGGGCTAAATGCTTGGTATTGCTGCTTGCAGTCTTGTTTGAAATGGGAACTGTTTGGAGTACTCGGCTGTTCGGAACAGGGGCCACTTTGGAGCGACCTGCCAAGAGTGAAACTGATTTGATGAATGGTTCTCGAGATATGCGAAGGACAGTCATACACAGTCACAGAGATTCCTTCCTTTATAGTTAAATGGTGCTATTAGAGCACCATCTGTTGGCACCAAATTTGTCACTTAGACATCATATCTACATATCCATCAAATGCGATTGCAATGGCATAAAGCGTTGAGGAGATTTTTTTTATAAAACAGCATTTGAGCAAAATTTGCTGGCTAAGTGTATGGAATATCGAAAATCCCCCCAAAAAACTTTTTTCCAACTTGGTCCAGACTGTTCTAAATTTGGTCACAATTGCTCAGAAAATTGATCTTGACACAACTGCAGTTTCATTGTGGTTCCACAGTGACAATAAAGTTCTTGAATCTTATATGGCTTGTATGGGTAACCTATCCATGTCTCAACATCAACCCACAGAATCCAGGAAAAAAATGTGTCTGAGACTTGCAGTTCATTAGTTAGTATTTTAAGGAGTTCTTGTCCATGTTGAGTTAAAAGTTTATACATAAGTTGTCCTTTGGCATAGCAGTAACAAAACAAAAAAGGAGGCAATTTTATGGCTCAAAAATTACTAAATGGACCTTGAGGTGACATTCCTCTATCAGTTTTCTCAGCCTAAACTGTTTGCCAAAGAAACTAAATATCTAATTCCTGCAGGTGTCATTGCATCAGAATAATGCTGCACGATATGATGAGATATGGGCTGATACTTGATACAAAACAAACTCAGCTAGAGTTTGTTTCCACTGAACTTTCGTGTTCGGCTCTGATTTATCTGTCTAACTTCTTTATAGATCCCTTGTGTTTTCTTTATTCTGCTGCCAAGTGCTGATTGAACACGGGAGTAGAACGGAATGGAACAGATTAGAAATCTACAGTAGAATTCTAATTCTCTTCCTCTAATGGCCTACAGTAGAGTCGGAGTAATGTGAAAAGGATTAACACTGGGATGAATGCACGAGAGGAGGGAGAGAGCCCGAGATTACAATGAGAGCTTTGTTTCTCCAACTATCGAGCTGAGGTTTCTGCAAGGATCCATTATTCTTGCTTTGATGCTGCTGTCTCAATGAAAAGTGGTTGGCGGCGATGCATTGTTTCAACAGCAAAGGGGGATATCACTGCAGTGCTATTCAGCATAATTTAGCCCCCCCCCCCCTCCTTCCTCCTGTCCCACACCCCTAACTCACTCCCTGCCTGCTTCGTTGCGACTCGGTGCAATTACCTGCGGTGCTAAATCAGAGTCTGACAGCAGTGGCTAAATATGGAGCTTCATGCCCACCTTCACCTTATCAAACTTTCAGGGGGTTGCCAAGCAGAAACCACTCCAAAAAGGATGGAGGCCCCTGATAAACGCCCTGGTAACCCAGGACGACGGTTGTCGAGGGCACCGTTTGTCAGTTATACGGGCTGGTTGTCAAGGAGCAGATTGTCAGAGACCAGAGAAGTCAGGGACAATTAGAAGATGGGTGATTTATGGCATGTGATAAAAAACAGAGCCGCCGCTGTCGCCGTGTTTGGTGGGTGTCTGAGCACCGCCATACTCATCCGCCAGCCGTGCGTGCTTGTGTGTGCATGCAGTCAGACGCGTTGATATGTCAGAGTGTGACAGATATTCCTGGCTTGGCGCTCGCAACATCATTTCCCATCGCTCCTCTCAGCACAGATGTTCGTCTGTGCATGCCCGATCACACGCCCATCCACACACGCGCGCACACACACACACACACCCACACACACACATAACGGGCCAGGCTCTGCACGCATCCCAGCTCCAGCTGTTCCAGCAGTTAGTGGGACATGGTAGATGCCTCTATTAGAGAGCCGCAAATCCCCGCAGAGGTGGAGAGAAGAGAGAAGAGAGATGGAGTGAGCGACGGATGAAGAATGAACAGAGGAGGATGAACAATGACCCCAGTGCTGCTGGGAGGGAGGGAGGGATCGCGCTCTGGCTCTGGAAAGTCTCACAGCAGACATTCTGGACATTTCTGGATCTAGCTTCAGAGATTTTTTTAGTGGACTCGGAGGGGGCGGACGTGTGGGGGTATTGACTGAGGAGGGGTCTTGGAGCGGGTGATGAATGCTGGCGGAATGCTCCAGGAATGTCAGATGGGGGCTTTTTTAGAGGGCAGATGTGGCCCTGGGGGAAATCACAGGATCATCATTCCACTACTGCTTACCTTTTTCCTTCCAACATACACACACACACACACTGTACACAGATCCACACACACACATTCCAGTGGAACATTCTCCACTGTACGAGCATCAAGGGGAGAAAGTTTAAGGGGGAATTTAACCCCCAGCTGGGGAGCGGTGGCTACCTCCAACCTTTACAGATGGTTTTATTTACTTTTTACAAGGATTTATGTTTGCGAGTTAGAAGCTCCTGCCAGCTGCTGGTAGTACGCTGGAGGTTAAATGCTACAAAATAAAGTACAGGGCTGGTAAAAACTCTCTTTGGTACACGTTCTCAGCGCCGAACCACGTCTGACCCCTACAGAAAGTCTATATTTCAATCCTTAAAGCCCTCCCATTTCTTCCTTATCCCGCCGCTCCGTCCCGCCATCCCTCCCCCGAGGACAGGTTGTGAACTAGCGGGGTCACTGTCCAAAGCATCGCGTAGGTAGAGCGACCCGGCGTAGGCTCGATGAGCAGACTCGTCCTGCGGGCTTTTGAGCGATTAGCTTTCCCCACGTGTCTCGAGGTCGATCTTTTTTCAGCAGTTAATAATGTTTCCTGTTACACTGGGATGAACTAGCGTGGGTGGATTAACAGATAATAGGTGGTGGGAAGACATGGGAAAAAGACATGGTGAGCTTTCAGCACAGTGACCCAGTGTGGGAGGTATGCAGGCAGGCTCTGATAAGGGCCCGACTGCTAACTGTTTCCTCCAGTTCCTGCTGAATGCTAATCAGTGGGAGCAGAAGACATCTTTGGCTGGTTTCTCTTATTTTCCCCTGAGCGTCTGACTGTCCGATCCATCTCTTGTCCTCCCCTTCTGTTTTCTTCTCTTTCCCTTCATTATGCCACCAGTAACAGCCGCATTATGTTTTCCTGTTGTCCGTCTGTCCATCCGCCTGCAGGTACATATGAACATTAGGGCGATAAATTACAGGTTTCCTCATAATGCAACATTATGTCAGTTCCTTTGACAATGATACAATATTTGCTGATATCACAATGTCAGCCATGATGTATCAATTCAGGGGCCTGCAATCGATATCAGACGACATGATATGCTTTCAACAGCATTTATGTCAACTCACAAAATGCAATTTTATGACTGAACTCTTCCATTCATTTGTGACACAGACATGGCATATACATTTCAGAATAAAGGCATATCTAATATAATAAAAGTGTGACATTTTATAAGTGATGACATGTTCTATCCAAAAGGTCAAAGGTCAACTTCACTGTAGCACTATAATGTTCAGCTGTTTGTGTCTGTACTGCTCTGTAAAAAAAATAGTCTCAAAGTGAAGACAGCATGTTTTCTCACTGCAAATTATTCACTGGAATCGTACATGTCAATTTAAAAAAATTCACTTAACACCTTTTATTAAATTCCTTCAAAGTCATCACTACATTACACAGACATGGCTGTATGCTGGAATTTTTGTTGCTGGCGGAGGCGTACAACCACAAGGTGGTAATTCTAGTTTTCTCCATTGCAGAGATAGCTGTTAAAGGGCTTTGCAGATTTAGCATGAAAATGAGGGAAAGCACTTGGCTCTTCAATGTAGACATGTTTCTGTGTGTGTGTGTGTTTGTGTGTGCGCGCGCTCAGTTGACTCTCACCATATGGAGAAGCTTCATTTGCATAGTGCATTGTTCCCCTGGCACATGGTCTCTAGTGAGTTTTAGCCATAATAAACTCCGTCTCTCTCTAGTGACCAGCACATGAACGCAGACACTCTTAACTCTGACCTTTAGACACAATCCTTGCACGTAATCTACCCTCTTTTTTTCACCCTCCTGCACACCCTACCACGGCATCTGATCCGAGGATTTGTTTGGGATTCTCTCGGATTCACCCTGACTCTCCCCTTTTTATCAGTGTGTTTCTGTGTGTGTGTGTGTGTGTGTGTGTGTGTGTGTGTGCTCGTCAGTACGTATTTCTTCTGCCTGGGCACATGAATTTAATTACATATCAGCCTCCACCCAAACAGTCTTTGATATCTTCCAAGGAGACAACATCTTGTATTGTTAGCCTTGTGGAGGGTAGGATGTGCTGCAACACATTCACACACACTGATACTATTACTGTTATAGACATTCCATTGACTAACATCCGTTCCAAAGCCCAAGACGCTGCTATTATTATGACTGAATGCCCAACCAAACTTTGTGCAATACAATCTGTAACTCTTTACAGATAATTCTAGTTCAGCTTGGGTGTAATTTACATAGTTTTGTCTTTTATTTCTATCTGTTATGATAACATCAATCATTGCTGAGATTTGGGTACACGTTACAACATTAAAACAAACTCAGACATGGCAAGACAGGCTCAACAATTAGGAGTACCTGCATGCCTGGGGCAAGTGAAATGCCATGTTGGGCAAATAAATGCAACCATTAAAGTATTTTGATAATCAAATAATGGTTAAAGTAATTTGTTACTAAAGACATCACCTTGGACATAATAACTGGGATGGACATTCTTCACAATTTTCTGACATTTCAGATGTCAGAAAATGCTAGATTAAATATGACAATTAACTTTAGTCTTTGTTGGTGTTTGATAACTGCTAATAAATAAAACAATTTATACAGAAGCAAGTAAAAAGTAGAGTAGATTTCTGACACAAAAACGTTAATGTTCGACCCTGTTGATGTGACTCATTACTTAATGTTTTCTCTCTCTGTTTTTTGTCTTTTTCATGGTCGTCCCCTCCTCCTCCTCCTCAACGTGGGCTCTTTTGCAACAGGTAAGACCTTTTTATCTGACCCGTTTTGACTGTTTGTCCAAATCAGTTCTCTAAGTTATGTCATGCAGGCTTGTTAATCGAACAATCTGTACTGTCCTTGTGGCTTTACACACACAAGCAGAATCCTTGAGCCACGCACACACACACACACACACACACACACACTTTGTTTGCCTCACATGCACTAAATAATAATAAAAAAATAAAACAGTTAATGAAACAATTTGTACAGGGGCAAGTAAAAATTGACTACTAGTAGATTTTTGATCTATTTCTGACCAGACAAGTGAAAAAAACATGTAACCTTGAACCCTGCAACAAACAAGCAGTCAGATGTTCCAACAGGTTGTGATGATGTTCGATCAATGTTTCTGAAATGGGAACACTACTACAGCTAGGTGTACTTTGGAGTTCTGCAAGGGGAATTTAGATTTTTTTTGGAAGCAAAACTAACAGTAAGCATACCCAAAATGTCAGTTATAGATTCCCATTGCAAAGGAAAACTAGCAACAATGGCAGGTCAAAGTTGATGCTGTAAGTCAGTCTGGTTGTGCTGCTTGTTGCATAGCTGCAAAGGCAGGAAAACCATATTAAATCAAGCGCAGGCAGCACTTACGTGACGAACTCGCAGCTATAATTAATATCATTAAAAACAACTGCATACCACTTGTGTGAGCCAGTTCCAAGTTCCTGGTATTGTGCACGCTGGCTCGGTGTCTTGATTTATTGGGACACTTGATGGAACAAAGCCATCGGTTACCAAACTTGTTTCAAACTGTCTGCCCGTGAAACAATTAGCAGATAATCAAACAGCAGCAGGGAAAGTGCCGTTTCCATTAAGCATTAGCCAAGACAAGTCATTTGAAACATGTGTTTATAGATCTTTATTGTTGATGATGCTGTTGACGCACGTGGTATTTTTGTTCTGTGCTCTTGACTCAAGTGGGTACAAGCAGCATGTGTTGTTTTGTGTGCTGAATTGGAGTGAAAACCACACCCACCCGCTTCAGACCAACATTCTGTCAAGTTTTGGACTGCACGCTCTGAAAATGTGTTACAGCGAGGAGTTTGAAAAAGTTTTTAAAAGTTTACTATTTGGCTTAGTTTTTCTTTCTCCCAAACAGATTTGGCCTACCTGAGGGTTTGTTTAAAACTTGATTGCTTGTGTTTCTTGCCATGTAATCAAATCCCAGTACAGTAGTTAACTTGATGAGTGCAAGGTTATTACCCATAGGAATGATTGCTTGATGATTATGGCCAGAACTATGAAAATATTTATTGAAACAAGACAAACTGTTCCTACAAGTCTTTTTGGTCTCTTTTTTTTCAGTAACTTCACACTAATTCCACAGATGTAAAGACTTCCATTACCTCATACCAACACATGCTACGCCCTTTTCCAGTCCCCTATATTCACCTGATCTTGTTCCTCTCTGAAAAACATTTCTTTTTCCTGTACTGAGAACTAGTCTGTTACACATGACCATTAAAGGGAATATTTATTGACTTTATTTTAATATTTCTCTGTCTATCTCTCAAAGGAGCGCCGTGGCTCTGACCCCTGGCCTGTGTTTACTTTCATTTTAGTGGATAAGATAAACATGTCGGCCTGTGATGTATATGTTTTTTCCATCAGCCTCTCACTTGTTTTTCCATTTCCTTTGCGAGAAAATCCCAACGCTCGGGCTCGGTTTGTGCTGGAAGAACAGCAGCCGTATGCCAGTTGAGTTCTATAAGGCGCACGAGCAGATTTCATGCCAAATCCAACCAGGTGGCACAAATTGTGAAAGGCACTGTAGATGCAGTTAGAGGCTGCCAGGCTCGAAAAATTAATTTAGCGCTGATTTATTGATGTTAAAATGCTCCAAATGCCGACAATCACATTTATTTGGCTTTTGAATTCTGACTGAATCATTCGGGGTGGGGTCTTCAGCTAAATGCCTAATAGCTACTGACAACATGAGTGCTTATTGGAGCTGACACACACACGCCCTGCATGTACCCTGTCCTCTGCTGTGTTGAATGTCGGGGTGCTGATGCTCGGTAAGTTTCTATCCCGCTTGGTTGGCGAGGAGCGTTGCCAGGCCGACAGCTGCTCCGACTTTCACATTCCCCCGCATGTGATCCCGGATTGGAAACTCGGGGGAGAGTCTGCCTGGGACGGACACACACATACACACATCGAAACACATGTACTTAGAGGCACACATGCACCAGCTTACAATCACACACACACACACACATATATCTACAGGGTGGGGGGCTGAAGAGCTGCAGAGGCTAGATGTCACAGGCCTTATAATAGAGGGATGCCCTCTTAAGCTGCTTCACACCAGAGCCCAGAAAATCAAATTGTCATATCAATGAGAAGCTCACCCACAAAAAAAACTCTCCTCCTCACTTTTCTTCTATCTTTCTCCCTCCCTTTTTTTTCCCGCATGCCTCTCTTGAAAAGCAGGTTTGAAGTTTTGTGGCAGACTGAGCGGGCTTTTCAATTATTTTCGGTGTCATTCGTAATGGTTTAAGAAGGACAGAAGAAGAGATGAGAGCAGAGAGCGGAGGAGAACACGGGCGCGAGGCGGAGCAGAGCCGTTTGTGGCGGGCTAAATGGAGATCTAATTCAATTTTAGCTATGACCAAAGGCCAGGTTCCTTTTCACTAAAAGCCTGCTTGCATCAAACGCAAACACATCTGTTTTTTTTTTTTAAATCCCTTTCTTCTTTTCAGCCAAAAGACAAGAGCATCAAAAAGGGCAGGGACTTTGCATCCGTCCCTACTCAAACATCTTCTTTTTCTAATTTTTATTAAAAGCTTGTTTGATAATAACAACGTTTCTAGGTCTTTTTTTGCCGCCACCCTCTATGTCGGGTTTTTTTTCCCGTGTGGAATTAACGGCCTTTTGAATCTCTGAATGCACAGTCAATATGCACCCAACAGATGGTGCGTGGCTGCTTTTCTTCTTCCCCTGCTTTTTTCTCCTCTCCACCTCTTGTCTTTTCCTCTCCACTAGCTAGTAACAATTTGCTGCTCAGTGTATGTTAGCCGCACGTTACTCCACGTTTGTTTGTTCTGCTCTCTTTCTCTCTCTGTCACAGATGTAGCCTGAAATCACGTCTGTCACACTGGCCTTAATCTCAGGGTTAGCAGCTGCCAGTTGATTGTGTGTGTTATTGTGTATTTGTGTGTAGTGGTCTGTGTGTGTGTGTGGGTGTGTGGGTGTGTGTGTGCATGATGTTGTGTGGAAAAAAAAATCAAATAACCAATTAAATTCCGCTCACTACTCTGGTCACCTGAATGTTTAAATGTTAGTTGGTTTGTATGAAGCCTTTGGACAGTGGATAATTAAAGGAACAGTTCAACAATTTGGGAAATCTGCTTTACAATCTACATATTTGTATTTTTGTCATCAATATATTGTGATTTGTTTTTGTTGATTGATTCTGTATACATGTTTATTGCATATTCCTCTCTCATGGGAGAGGGATCCCTTCTCTTTTGCTTTTCCTGAGGTTTCTTCCATTTGTTTTTTTTACCAGTCAAGGGATTTTGAGTTTCTAAGGACAGAGGGTGCTGTATGCTGTACAGATTGTAAAGCCACTTGAGGAAAATTGTGATTTGTGATACTGGGCTGTATAAATTAAACATGACTGGACTTGCATGTTTGCTTTCTTGCCAAGAGTTAGATGAGAAGATCAAAACCACTCTCATATCTGTACGTAGAATATAAGATTAATGCTGGCTTCAAATGAGGTTGTATTTAACATTTTCTATTGTGACCTGTTTGCTGAAGTTTTCAGAAATGGTGGCGGCCGTGGAAGTTCACTTTTTGATGGATGTTAAGTTAGTACAGTATATTGTAATTTTAGTTGTACAGAGTTTTTCTCCGTAATTTTTGAGGAGAATGTTGATATTCCCATAAAGGCTCCAGCAAATGATTATTTTCATCATCGAATAATCTGTCAGTTACTTTCTCGATTAATCTATTGGTCATTTGGTCTATAAAATATCAGAAAATGGTGAAAAATGTCAGTGTTTCCAAAAGCCCAAGGTCACGCCCTCAAATGTCCTGTTCTGCCCACAACCCAAAGACATTCAGTTTTCTGTCATAAAAGAGTAAAGAAACCAGGAAACATCACACTTAAGAAACTGAAATACTCAGTACTCAAACCAATTAATAAATTATCAAAATTGTTGGCAACTAATTCGATACATTAATAATCAGTTAAGTGATTAATTGTTGCACTCTAATTCCCAACAGCCTCAACTTCTCTTCATGCCTTTGCATTTACTGTTTTTCATTACCTGCTTGCTAAATTGTTAGCCTTGGTGGCTTCTAGACACCGAAAGCTTTGGCATCCATGTTGCTGCTGCCTAGCAGCAGTGTTCTCACAACTTAACATCAAGCATGACGTCAAAAGTTGTAACCACAATCTCATGACTCATGGCTCCATACAGCCAATTAGCTTGTCTTAGCTTAGCATAAAAATTACAAACAAGAGCAAGTTCCAAAGGTAACAAAATCTGCCTACCAGCACCTCTACATTTCATGTCCAAATGAAAAAACAAAATGTTAAAAGCGAAGATGTAGTTTTACGGTGGATTTTGTGGTTGACTATTCTTGGCTTGGAGCGTTAACTTACTGAAGTCCCTGCTGGTTGCTTAGAAACAGTTTTATGGACTAAATAAATGAGATATAACATGTTAATTATTTAGTTTTGAGGGTTTTGTGTTCAGCTACTGGCTGTAGATGTACTTTTAGTGAACATAAGCGAGGTAAAAACTTTTCATGTAAGCCTCAGCAAGAAAACAAATAGTGTATTTTCCAAACTATCCATGCTAAAATATTATTTAATATGTCCTAGTACACAGTATGTCAAATACAGCATGGCAAAAATACCAGGAAGTCCTAATGAATTAAGTCGAACTTTGCAGCTTGCAACCCAGCATGCTGTTCTGGCCTTTCTGACCCACAATCCTCTGCGCAGCAGAAGATATGTCACATCGACTGAGCTGCCGAGAGAGCACAAACAGATGATAGCTCATTGATGCTGCGTTGCTGTTGTATACACTTTATTTTTATTTCAAATTTCGTGCTATGGCCTGAGATGGATGCATGAGAAAGAGGGTCAAAGTTCAAAGCTCAAAGTTATGATAGAGCATGTACCAATGGTATGCACACTGCATGCAACAGTACGTACTTTGTAAGGACAGCTGCAGCATGTACTGAAAGTAAAAAGAAAGAGTATGTGATTTGGAACGCAGCTTTAGTCTGGTTAAATGGAGTTGAGGAAGGCGTAAAAGAGGAGGGAAGGAAGGATGCTACAGTGCAGCTCTTTCGAGGCGAAGCTGGGGCTGTGAGCTTGAGTTACACTGCCAGACAATGGGCTTCTTTCACCCAAACTCACCCACACTTACACACACATACACACATACACACACACACAACACAGAGGGATTCTGTCTCGAAAACTGTTGTTGCTCCTGTTGCACAATATTTGGCTCCTATTATTTCATTATGCCCCCTTCTTCCTGCTCTCCTGTCTCTCCACCCGTTTCTGGTTGTAATTTTCTTCGCTGCTTGTTTTTGTCTGGCTGATTGGAGGCTCTGCATGTGTGTGTGTGCGGTGTGTGTGTGTTTGTGCACCGCCCTGTCACATGTATCAAGCCTGTACCGCATATGATAACAAAGCCTAATTTTAGCTGTGAAATCCCTCTGACATTGTGTCTCGGAGTTGCGGCTGCATAATGAGAGGGAAGGCAGGGGGACAAAAACTGGGGAATGTCATCGTTATTCTTTAATTCCCTGGAATTTTCTTTCCCATTTTCCACTCTTTCTCTCACATGCTGCTATTCCCCCTCCAGGCAGTGCTCATTAGCCCCTTGGCCCTCTCTAAACAGGTGGGGCATGTTTGGCACAGCCCTCCGACATGCAGTCAGGCTTAATTGGGCTTGGAGGACCCCTTACCCAGACACACACATGCATACATCACTCATATGAGCCCCTCCCTCCTCTCCCTTCACACTATCCCTCCATTCTTAAAGAGCCAATTGTCCCCTCAGTATTCCCCAGGGTGAGGTTGTGGTTCCCGGGCCGAAGAGTGTAAATCCAGCCCCAGGCCTGTCTCCAGGCCTGGCTGACTGACTGACTTGACTCACTGGCCTCCTGGCTGTCCCCATCGTCTCCCCTCTTTCCTTTCTCTGTGAAAAGATAATAACCACCGCTACCCATACAAGCCCTATTGATATGCAGACGCATCCCCCAAATGTCACCTAGCTCTTCTAGCCGCTCGCTCCTCCGTCTCCTCGCATGCTTTTTCCCTCCGGCTCTCCACCTCGACTTTACCTCTCCACCACCTCTCTATCTGTTTTTCTTTTTGTTTCTCTCCGTCTCTGGCTCTTTCCCAACTGGACTCTGTGCTTCTTTGTCTTGTCTTCATTGCTGGAGAATTTTTCAACCTACCTAGGGGATTTTTTTTCCCCCTGCTTTTTTTTGTCTTGCTTTTCCTTTTCAAAGATGTGCAGAAGACTGAGCATTATCCTCATGTGACTCTGCTTGTTTTGCATCGGTTTTATGATTATTTGATTAATCGTTTAGTCTATAAAATGTCAAAGAACTGTAAAAAATGCTCTTCACAAGTCTCCAAAGCCCAAAGGGACGTCTTCAAATTGCTTCTTTTGTCCAACCAACAGTCCAAACTAGGGATGACATAATACCCCTCTGATATGGATTCCAATACTGTAACCTTTAGTATCTGCTGATACCAATCTGATACGGTCTTTTTCTCTCTCAAAAACAAAACTGTTAATAATACATTTATATGGCTGCACTTTGCTTAAACTAGCCATCTAAAAGCATCATGCTCAAACTGAGACAAATATTCCCCCATGAAGGAAGAAAAACACAGCCCACAACGTGACTCTGTTATGCAATGCTGCTACTTCTTTTTCTATTTAAACTTTTTCACACACAGAACTTTCAGCAGCATTTTTGATTGGTCAGCACCATTCAAACGTTCAAACTGAAATGTAAATAAATGCATATATTGCACTCAGTTGTTTTGCTTTTTCTTTCTTGAGCTTAAAATAACTCCACACAGCTGACATGATGAAAGCGCTGCTGACAGGTCACACATTCTAGTTACTGTTGATGTGAATCATACCCCCAGTGTACGACCAGTATAGCAGTTTCAGATCGACGCCGTCCCGATCCAAACCCCAAAGACTCCTAATTTACTATCATAAATGACATTTAAAAAACATTAAATCCTTACATTTAACAAGCTGAAATCAACAAATGTTTGACATTTTTTGGTTAAAAAATACCTGAAACAATAAGTTGATCATCAAAATCGTTGGAAACGAATTTTCTTTTGATTGACAAATTGATTAATCAACTAATTGTTGAAGCTCTAATTGACCTTTCCTAAGTCTGTCCCCTTTTTCTCTGTGTTCCAATAACAGTTTAGCAAACTTGGTACCTTGGTTAACTTGCGCTTTTTCCTGTGAAAGTGACATATAGGGTCACTTCCTCAGCTGCCTAATGTTAGCAAAATGCTAGCTAACTGGGTTGCTAATGATTGATGTAGATTAGCTGCCTAGTTTGCTAGCATTATAAGCTAACTTAACATGCCAATGTATGTATGCTTTTACAGGTTCCCTGGCAACATCTTTCAACCATCTTCTTGGTATAGACAAGCCAAGCGCATAGCAGGAAAGGAAGGTACCAAACCTGTAATTGGAGCACAGAGTGAAAAGGGGTGGGACTTAAGAAGGGTCTACTACCAGAGGAATCAACAGAAAATTAATCAGAAACTACTTTCATAATCAGTTAATCATTTCAGTCATTTTTCAAGGAAGAAGTGCCAAACATTTGCTAAATTCATCTTGTGAAATGTGAGGATTTGATGTCTTTCATTGTTATCTATGTGACTGTAAAGAGAAACTTTGGGATTTTGGGTTGTATAAAACAAGCAATAATTTTTCACAACAATATTTGATAATAACCGCCACTACCCCATGCAAGCCCCATTCATATGCAGATGCATCCTCCAAATGTCACCGGGCTGTCCTAGCTGCTCGCTCCTCCATCTCCTCGCCTGCTCCCCCCGCCTCCCCGGCTCTCCACCACGACTTTACCTCTACACCACCTCTGAATCTGTCTTTCTTTGTCTTTCCTTCTCTCCATCTCTGGCTCTTTCCCAACTGGACTCTTTGTGTCTTGGTTGCGTGAGAAATTTTTCAACCTACCTTGGGGGATTTTTTTCCCCTCCTACTTGCTTTTCCTTTTCAAGGATACCCAGAAGACTGAGCGTTATCCTCATGTGACTCTGCTGCTGTTTTGTGTTTGTTTGTGTGCATCTGCTGAGCTCTCTGGGTAAACGTGAAGCATCACCACACCTACCTACGTCTGTGTAATTACAGCCACATCAGCCTGTTTTTTTCCCCTTTTCTGGGCAAACACTTGACACCGCCTTGAAAGAGTGTTTTCTACTCTTGCTTCTGCCTCATGTCTTTTTCTCTCTCTCACTTTCACACACACACACACACACACACACACACACACACACACACACACACACACACACACACACACAAACACATATACCATTCACCACCACAACTAGCTCAGCGATACCTCATTATCCTGTTTATTCATACAAACAAATGCCTACTTTTTGGCACACACACATATACAGGTGTAGCACTGGAGTGACGGAAACAAATGTTGAAGTGTGTGTGTGTGTGTGTGTGTGTGTGTGTGTGTGTGTGTGTGTGTGTGTGTCTCAGTAAGTGTGTGTTGGTGGGGTTGCATAGGGCAGGTGGGGAGGTTTGAATGTTAACTGCCTTATCACTCCAATTTCACACTCTCGCCTCCAGTTACACACACACAAAACACAATACACACACACAGAAACACCCTGTTGCCTCCAGTCTCGTATGTGACGACTGATTAACGGGGAAGCAGGGGGGGTCACACACACACACAAACACACAAACACACACACTCATGCACACACTAATCCCAGCCAGAGGGGAGGTTTTTGTGTGTACGAGTGTGTTAATGAGTGTGTGTGTGTGTGTGTGCGGCTGCTTCTGTAATGGGGCCACCTGTCTACTCATTAGCCTCGTTACCCAGCCTTTTAATTGCCCCCAAACTCTGCATCATGTCTCCTCCTCCTCCTCCTCCTTCTTCTCTTCTTCTTCCTCCTCCTTCCTCACTCCGTCTCTCTTGGTGATTTCCCTCATCATGTTAAGCGAACTATTGGGACATATCAATAATCTGACATCATCATACAGCAAAGGATTATGTCATACGGTGCAGGTGTGCGTGCGTGTGTGTGTGTCAGTGTGTGGTGGGATTGGGTGGGGTAATGCGAGTGCAGCACATCCATATGTCGGTGTATTAGCAAAGTGATTGCTTTGACCTCAGCATCAGGAGGCATATGAATATGACGCAGGGTTGAGGGGAGTTTGTCCATGCACACACACTTTTAGCACGCACACACGCAGGGCTATTAGGTTGATTTGTGTTACCTTGAACAACCTAAAGCTCCACCTCCGTCCCTCTTGCTTTCTGGCTCACATCTCTGCTCCTTTATGGCTGCATGAGTATGAAACAGACTCTGATTACTGCATTTTTCTTACCACCGTGTTCACACTCATAATCATGATTATTTGTCTCAGTTTCAGGAAACTACAGCAGATTGTTTTATTGGATTTTTTTTCCTCGCAGCTTAGCATACATTTTCACTTTTTTTTTTTTTTCAGCGCAGTTTTTCTCAAAGCTGCTGACTCTTTTTTTTTCCACACTCAACACTGTGAACCTTATGTAAAGAAATCAGTTAATAATCACTTCTTTATTACTGTGGGACTCAGCTCCAACCCAAAGGCAAACTTCGCAAAGAATAAGTAATAACTTTATATGTTGTGATTTTACTTGAAACCAAATATATACAAGACTTTTGGGGGATGTTTCTTTTATATGGCTGAGCCTATCCACTCTATTTTTCTAACTTTAATCCTCGTTTTCATCACATGATGTGCATCAAATAAAGGAAGGGAATGTTTCACATTTCAAAGATCAGGTGTGGAAGATATGGGTACAAGTTAATATTTTGAAACAAATAAAAGTCATGATATAGTAAATGATGCATGGTGCATTAATAAAAAGTTAGACAGGAATGTAATAATTAACCAATACCTAAACTAGTTGAGGAAATCTCCAATACAGCCTCAAATGCTGAATTGGGTATTGATGAGTAAGCAAGTCTATTAGTCCCAAACGGGAACCTGCTGCTTCACAATTTTTTCTAACCTTAGCCAGGCCATATATCAATAAAAACAATCATATACAGGGTTAGTTGTGTACAGATATATACAGTATGAGGTATCAGCCGTGCAAATTTCAGGTATCAGATTTTGCATCAGGAAGGAAAAAATGTTTTCAGAAGATCTGTACAAGCCAAGCAGATTACATACCTGACTGATCTTACTTTGTCATATTGATGCAAAACCTTTAAAGGTTCAATAAATAAAACTTTTCAAGACTAGAAATAAAAATATACTAAAATGATCAGTGAGTCAATCTACTGAACCAAATGAATCGGAAACAGAAAATTAATTAGCATCTATTTTCATAGTCAGTTTATCATTTCAGTCATTGTTCCATGCAGAAATATCAAACATTTACTCATTCCTGCTTCTGAAATGTGAGAATTTGATGCTTTTATTTGTTATATATGATTTAAAGTGACACTTTTTGTTTTATTATAATTCAATATACAGTATATCTTTAAAGGGCATTTTTTAGTAGTTTCTCATATTTTATAGCCACAACAATTCATTGAGCAATCGAGAAAATAATCCCCAGATTAATTGATAATGAAAACAATTGTTTGTTGCAGTCATAGAGGATGTGACAAAGACATCAGAGAGGAATGTATGTTTTCCCTAATCCAGCATCTTAACTGACAAATGAAGGTAATTCTTGCAGAAATAGAAGTCCAATAAAATCCTGTATTTCCACAGAGCAGCCCAGTTCGTTGCAACTTTACCAAGAATGACTGAATCCGTTCGGAGATGTCAAAGGATCAGTGTGTAGGATTTAGTGGCGTCTAGTGGTGAGCTTGCAGATAACAAACAACATGCGAATTTACAGTGGCCTCGTAACTCACAAAAAAATGGAAATGTCTCTAGAGCCAGTGTTTGGTTTGTCCCCTCTGGACCCCATGGAAGAGGACCCGCACCATCTGTAGATACAAACAGTTCATTCTAAGGTAACAAAAACACAACGATTTTTATTTTCAGATGATTATACACCAGTAAAAACATACTTTTTGATATTATAGTCCATTACTGCCAATAAATCCCTCTAAATCTTACACACTGGACCTTTAGCGGGATAGGAACTTTGCTGTTGCAAAATCTCTGATGGCTGCAAAAAAAATATCTACATTTCCCGGCAGTGTTTCTAATGTTGTCATATCACCCAGTGCTATCAAGGGTACATAACTTAAAATTGTGAAAACATGAAAAATGATCTGCGATTACTTGTGCAACTCTTCCTGCCCTCCACCCATCTCCCTCTCACCAAATCCATCTTATTTTCCCCACATCTCTCCCACCCTCTCTGTCTGTGTCAGACAGCTCTCTGGGCTGTTGCCAGTCAAGTTACATGAGCGAACAGGCGGCGGTACATTCCTGCTGAACATAGCTTTGCACTCAGGGGATTCCCTCCCCTGTCTCTCACTCCCTCTGCCCGCTCTTTGTTTTTGTCCATTCCAGCGCCGTAGCGTCCAACTCAAGCCGTGGGCTACACTTCTATCCAAGGCATTCTTCTCCTTGTTTGCTCCTTTTCTTTGTCGGGTAATCACGGAAATGATGCTGTGTTTTTGTGCTGAAATGCAACGAGCCGTGCGTAATTTTGCACCTCGTGGCATAAGCCAAGTTTTCACGCACTCCTTTTAGTTACAGTCCCACAGCAACTCTACTTTTGCATTGCCAACTTGCAATTTTTGAGAAGAACATCTTGCATGCAGAGAGGAACTCGCCTGAATACTTTTATGATGGATGCAGGGACTCTGAAACATTTTCAGTGTTGGACCCAAGTTAATTGTCTCACTGGGACGGTGGCTGAAGACATCATACTCTACACAGCTGCCAGAAGAAGACTCCTTAATAGGTCTTAACCAGAGATAAAGAAACAATTGGCTTGATGCCGTTTTAAATCTAGACCTGACATGATTAGTGTCCAAACAATCTACTGCTCCAACTTCTCGAATGAGAGAAAATAGCTTTTTCATAGACTTAGTTAGTGAGCCAAAGGGTTTTGATGGTTGGGTGAACAAAACAGGACATCTAAAGATGTAAAACTGGGGTTTAGGAAATTGATTGATGGCAAAAACAGTTTTTCTACTACTCTCTGGTGTTTTTAGACCAATTAATTAATAAAGACGATGAAAAAAATGTTTTCAACCATATTCAAATCTTAATCATGCCTGTTCGTGTCCATTAAGCAGGATTCCTACGTTAAAATGGAAAAAAGAACAACTGGAAGTGTCTTCGTCAGTGCGTCATTATTAATCGTTTTGTAATCTTTATGTTGACTGACTGTTTAAATGACTGATTGTAGGGCAGCACCTAATGATGATGTTTAATCACATAACATATCCCTTTTTTGATGATCAATCAATTTCCTCTGTAAAATGTCAAAATACCTTTTTTTTCTAAATCCAATGAGGCATCTTCAAATCACTTATTTTGTCCAAAACCCCAAAGATATTTCATTTACAATGATATAAGCTTAAAAAAAGACAAAAGCAGCAAATATTCATATTTGAGAACCTGAAACTGGCAAATGGTTGAAAACTTTGCTTAACAAATGATTTCAACCATTGATCAGTTGAATGTCAATGCATTGTGATCTGAGCTGAAACAATTTTTCATTTTCGAGCAAAATACCAAATACTCCTCAGCCCCACCCTCTTATAAGTGATGACTTGTTGCTTTTTCTTTGTTATATATGTCATACATGTTAAAATGCTTTGATTTTGGACATTCTTAATAATGAAAATAATCAGTAGTTGCAGCCCCAGTAGAGCTGCACAGTTTATCAAATATTAATCTCAATCCTGATTTTGGCCTTCCACAATTAAATGAACTTGATCGACTGCAATGTTGAGGTTTTAAATGTGTGCTCTGCTCATTTCAAATCAAGCACTTTCTAAACTAACAGACACCCTGCAGCACAGCGTGTGCTGAATGTCCTGGATGTTGCTGTTCTAGTCCAGAGTAGAAGAGTCCTAAACAACAGAGAGCAGACAAGCACAACAAAAATCAGATATCTGGAGCAGAAGGCAAAGAGCTAGTCCCTTGAAACGATCTGTTGTTTGGAAGTATTTCAGATTTAGGGCAGGTGATGTAAAGAAAGAACAAATCATATGCAAAGAGTGCATGAGACTTTGTTGTGTTTGTGCTGCAAAGCAACACCGCTAACTTGTTCAACCACCTGAAAAAACAGCACAAACTGCAGTACGATGAAGGCATGAAGGCCAAGAAGAATAACGTCACCAACGTTTACTCACTGAATACCTGTTTGTCAGCAGCACTAACTTAGACATCCATAACAGTGATGCTGTACATTGCCTTATCTAATGAATGTGGCACAACATTAAAGTGAAAGCAGTTCTCTGTTGATTAAACTTTTGCTAAAAGTTTCAGTACGATTTTATTTATATTTTTCTTCTAGCACATGCACTGTGAATAAGGACCAGACTTATTTTGATGCACAGATTTGCACATTAGCAGAAATGTAGCGTAACCAAGGAAACTAAAAAAAAACAAGGACGGGAAATAATTAGGGCTGCGACTAATGATTATTTTCATTGTCGATTAAGCTGTTGAGTATGTTCTCGATTAATCGATTAGAAAATGATGAAAAATGTTGATCACTACTTGTCAAAGCCCAAGATGACGTCCTCGTGTCTTGTTTTTCCCACAAACCAAAGATTTTCAGTTTACTGCCATAAAGGGGGAAATAAACAAGAAAATATTCACATTTAAGAAGGTGGAGTCTGAGAATTTTGCCTTTTTTCCCCCCAAAATATTACTCAAACAGATTAATCGATTATCAAAATAGTTGCCGATTAATTTAATAATCGACAAATCGTCACAGCTCTGTACATCACAATAGAAGATTCAATGCTCTGGACTTTGTTGCCGGGTCTATTGAAGCTTATGGGAAATGCAATGTCA
>JAJHUR010140489.1:66827-100664 GCA_027495735.1 Lutjanus campechanus | reverse complement strand
TATATTCAATTGTATAGACTACAAGATTTTTAATGTTTAAACTGATTAAACTTAATTTTTTATTTTAAATATACACACTTTGATGTAACATGTTCCAAAAACATTGGGAAAGGGGCATGTGTACCACTGTAATACATCACCTTTTCACTCAGTAAGCGTTTTGGAAATGAGAACACTAATCACTGTTGTCATTCTTTCTTGATATACGACTTCAATAGACCAACAGTCTGGCATCTCTGTTGACCTATTTTGTGCTTCATAATGCACCACACATTTTCAGTGGGAGACAGGTGTGGACTGCAGGCAGGCCAGTCTAGTACCTACATGTATAGAATGTGTCTTGGCATTGTCTCGCTGAAATAAGCAGGGAAAAAGACGTTGTCTGGATGACAGCATATGTTGCTCCAAAACTTGTATGTACCTTTCAGCATCGATGGGGCTTCCACAGATGTGACGGTTAGCCTTTTACACTGCATACCAACTTGATTGGATTTTTTCTGGTTTGTAACATGGAATGCATTAATTTTTTAACAGTGGGGCTTAAGTTACAAAAGTTTGAGAACCCTTGCTGTAAATCTTTGCACTGGGAGCTGCAGATCATCCTACAAAGATCGTGATATCTCATAGCTTTTGATTTGGAGATCACTGATCTTCAGCATCTGTGCATTTTGTCCTATTTGTGACATCAACCCTGCTGTCTGTCTTTGTATAAGGAACATGTCAGCCTACGAGGTGTCGTCCTCTCAAGCGGTGCTGTCCCCGCAGCGCTCCAAGCGGGTGAAAGAGAACACACCCCCGCGTTGTGCCGTGCTACAGAACGGCTCGGCCTCCAACTGCCCGCCCCCGCAGGGCTGCGGGGGCAGCGGGTGGGGGGCTAGCGAAGCAGAGCAGGCATCCAGCACCACCCGCGACCATCAGCACCAGCACCACGTCCCCAGACAGACCATCATCATCCCCGACACGCCCAGCCCTGCAGTCAGCATCATCACCATCAGCAGTGACACGGATGAGGAGGAAGACCACAAACAAAACAATAGGTCAGCTCCGGGTTCCAAACGCACAATATGTCAATTCTGCCACTAGGGGTCTCCCTCACATTAAAACAATAACAAAAGGTGTATTTTGATGACATCATAAAGTGGCAAGGGATCATGGGAGTTGTTTTCTTCACTTTTAAACAACCACCATAGCTGATAAAAATCTATCTGACATGACAGAAATCGCCGAGGTAATATTAAAGTTTTATTCACATTATGGTAATTTATGTTCGCCGACTTCCTTCTTCACTCTCTGTTGTATCTGACGTATCCTGTATTTTCCTGGAACCTGTTACAGCAAATAGCAACTAGCTAGCAACAGCTAGCAAGAAAACATAACCATTAACTTTAATAAATAACTCTGGGTTTGAACATTTTTCCAAACATTTAGGATAATGTAAGTACACAACTCAACAAAAAATGTAACATATGTCTAGCGTTTTAATGTGGAAATGTTATATATTATAGTTATGAATATGAGTTAGGAATTAATGTGATTCTATTTAGCTCAGATGGCACAAGCTAAGAAGTTAGTTCATCGAGTTTACTAGTGCTTGTCATGCTACTGCTGTGAATTGTTGCTGAGGTAAAAGATTTGCAAGCTTGTAATTGCAAGATGAATTTTCACAACAAACACACCACAAACGGCTACAGTATGCAGTCTTGGCCAAGAAGGGAGAAAGCTGAGACCTCTGCCAAAATCGAGCCATGGCATGTGTCTGCTTTGACTTAGCAGGAAGGAGATATGTTTTCAGCATTGCCAGCAGAAACTTAGAAGCCAACTTTCTGCCGTCTTGTTTTGTGTCACATATTTTGGTTTCAAAAGTTGTGTACGATATCAGGCATGTTTGATGACACACACAGTTTTGTGTTTCTGATATCAGATGACTGTGCGACTATAAAAAGCAATTTGATCTGAAGTCAGTGAATGCTAACCAGGCCACCAAAGGCCAGTGGTAATTTCTGTGGCGGTGGTATTTTGAGCCGTGATCGAAAATCAAGTTTCCAGCCATGCAGTCATCTGACAACAGAAAAACAAAGATGTGTCAAAGTCTGATGTGATCTGATGCTTTACTGAAACACAAAAAAGCAAGCACTTACCCACTTCCTAATTATATCCACATTACTGATGATTATTTATCAAAAAATATAATTGTGTTAATGTTTTGTGGAAGCACCAATAGTCATCAATATTGAGATATTTAGTGAAAAATATAATTTTCAATTTGATTTTGTCCATATCGCCCAGCCTCAATTGTGACAACAGATGTTTAGACTGCAAAACAACAGTGTTGTGTCACACATTCTAAGTAACAGACTTAGAGTCTGTTTGGCTGCAGCATACAGTATAAGATGAAAGAGATGATACAGAATCTGATATTGTTAAATACAGTAAATACTAATGGAATTGAGTCACCGGAGTTGATCTCTCAGTAACATTTCTCTCTGATCCACCTCTGTTTCCTCCAGTTCATCTTCAAAGCAGCGGAAGAATGTCATCAGTTGCGTGACGGTCCACGATTCACCCGACTCCGACTGTTCAAGCAACAACAGCCCCTACAGAGTGGAGTCTAGACTCCCCAACAACAACAGCTACGACACAAAGACCACCATCCTGGATAACTACAACAATGGCAACCCCCGCACCATCATCATCCCCCCCCTCAAAACCCAGAACAGTGAGGTCCAGAGTGAGTGTGAGCGCCTGATGCCAGGTAAAGGGCTGTGACGCTTTTTTTTCTAAACCTGAAACACAGCCTCAGCAAGTAAGTATTAAAGTCGCTGCTTCCCAGTTAATCAAACTCGTATCCTCTCCCATGCAGATGCAATGAACCATCAGAATTCAGCTTACAAGTTCAAATCCTCCAATGGAGTGGTGTCTGGCAATAATCACGTACCAGGGGGCGTGACTGGAGGTGGGTCCTACAGACAGCAGCGCTCAGGGCCTCACCCCCTCCAGCAGCAGCCTCTCAATCTCAGCCAGGTATGGTGAAACATCTGTGATCACTGTCACGGTGTGAAAATGTGTCTATAAGACCTCAGCTCCTGAAATTGTCAACATTTTCAGATCGTGTGTTAGAGGAGTTGTTTAATATTTTGCTAAATATGCTTTTGCTTTTGCTTATGCTTTTTACCAAGATGAGAAAATTGATAACACTTTCATGTCTGTACATTAGATATGAAACCTCTATTAGCAACCAGTTAGCTTAGCTTGGCACAAAGACTTGAAACTTTGGAAAGCAGGTACCCGTCCAACCAGCACCTTTAGTGTAGTATATTAAAATTATATTCACATTACATTTAATTACATTCGCCTGTTTCCTTCCTTCTTCTCTGACCACCAGTATCAACCGTATCCCATGTTCTCCTTGAAGTTACAGTGACCAGCAGCTAGTATAACATAGAAAACACACCATAACCTTGAATAAATTCCAGATTTCTCAGGTTTCACAATTGTTGGAAACATTAGGGATAATGTAAATACACAACTCAACAAAATATATAACACAGGCCTAACATTTCAGACATTTTGATGTGGAAATGTTACATATTGTAGCTTTAAATCTCAGTAATTATGCAATATCTTTTAGCAAAAAAGTTGAGGACAAGTAAAACTGTCATTCAGCCTTTCTATCATCTCCTCCTCCTCCAGGCCCAGCAGCACATGGTAGCCGAGCGAAATGGAGGTCATCGGCGCCAGCAGGCCTACATCACCCCCACCATCGCCACTCAGGCCCCGTACTCCTTCCATCACAATAGTCCCTCTCACACGGGCAACGTCCACCCACACCTGGCCGCCACGCACCTCCCCAGCCAGCCCCACCTCTACACCTACACGGCCCCCGCTGCTCTGGGCTCCACCGGCACCGTGGCCCACCTAGTGGCGTCACAGGGCTCGGCGCGCCACGCGGTCCAGCACGGGAGCTACCCACCGAGCATCGTTCACCAGGTCCCAGTCAGCATGGGCCACCGCGTGCTGCCCTCACCCACCTTGCACCACAGCCAGTACCAGGCCCAGTTCGCCCACCAGGCCTACATCAGCGCCTCGCCCGCCTCCACTGTCTACACTGGATACCCGCTGAGCCCCACCAAGGTCAACCAGTACCCTTACCTCTAGAGAAGACACTGACTGACACTGGAGAGCCCGACCCAGCTCTGCTGCTTCCCCCCCCAAAAAACCCACCCACCCTGAGCCCCGTCGACACCCTGAACATCCTCTCCTCGACCTCAGACATAAACAGAGACAGAGGAACATGCAATCCTCATGTCAAACTGTCACGTATAACTTGAAGATGTAACGACAGAGAGAAAAAGAAAAAAAAAGTTTCACAGCCTCTCTAGAAGGGAAAGATGGGGTTGAATTTCAGAGGGGTACAGTTCAAGATGTTTCTTTCACTTTGTTTTTGTTCCTGAAAGGGCCAGTTTTTTTTTTTTGTTTGTTTTGCTTTTATTTGTCTCTTCTTTGCTTTACGTTATGAGGAAAGTAACGTCTCATTAGTTTTACAGGGAAATTCGAAACAGGCCTTTCGGGACAGTGGAGGTTTTCTGGTTTGTTTTCTTTTTATTTTCCCCTCTTAAATTTGGGAAGTGACTGTCGAACAGGGGTTACTGACTGGAAGTTCGGAATCCCAAGGGATTTGGGAGAAGGTGAAATACGGAAACCTGCTGCTCTTCAAAGAAAAAAATATTGATGGCCTTGAACTGTCTTAATATTTCCAAATCATTCATGGTGTGGGGGAGGAAAAAGAGAGGCAATTCCCCCCACTCCACCTTCTCCAGCCGAGGAGGCTTCTGGAAATATAACCAACAGAAGACAAACAAACTTTTTAGTGTATTTATAGATATTTTTTCCTTTTATGTTTCACCTTTACGACGATACTTCAGTTTTAGCTAGGTGTCTTAGCTGGGCCCCGTTCTTAGAATGTAGCAGTCTGCACCTGTTTGTTTTAAGACGTTTTCTTTTCCCGATACCAATAGATTTATTTGTTCCTCTTTTTCAATGTGATTGCACAAAGTGGTTATAATAACATAGGCATGTACAACGTGATTGTCTGTGTGTGCTACTGTCAGCCATGCGTGTGTAGTCCACCTCCTCGAAAACTCTCTTCAGTCTTTAGGTTTTGACCATTGTTCCCTCGTAGTGCCTTACAGATATAACGACACAGTTTACTCGGCTTGGATCCTGAAAGCCACAAGAGACTATAGCTATACTTTAGAGAGACGTGTTTCCCTGGTTTGACATCCCAGTCGGGGCAGTTGTAGCTCTCTTCCAGGTGTAGGCTCAGCCCTTGCTGTTTCTTGTCCTTTAATGACAGCGTACTATAAGTGATGAAGATTAATGTCAGAGTCGATATCGCGCTGAGCTATTTTACTATGTGTGCATGAGATAACTTGCCTGGGGTACTTACCAAAGTCATAGATAAATTCTTGTTACATTTGCTCTGGATATCAATGTAAATATGAAAATGTACAGTATAGCTGTAGCTGTAAACCTCTATCACCCAAAATAGTGGCTTTAGTTTTGAATATATTTGTGTTTTCCTTTTTTTTCTAATCACACAAGGAAATTCATGCAATGTGATTACAAAGATATTAGCTCAGTTTTTCATGTACAGGGAATGAGTTACAGTACAATGTTTGAGACACAGTAGTGGTCGTTTTTATTTTTAAGGTTAAAAGCTAGTCCGAGAGAAGGGCCTGACAGAAAGTGATGGTTGCCACGAGGGTGATACTGCGAGGCTGGAGATATTAGCCAGGCTGCAGCGAAGAGACAGAGTATCGAGGGTTGTTCGAGAGAGGCACTGTGTAGGCACGAGTGAGGGGGCTGGTTGAAAGCATAGGGTCAGTTTAGGTAGGGACTGCGGAGGGCAGGGTGAAACTCTCTATCTTAAATGGGACTAAAATGGTAGCAAGTTGGCACTGAGCAGGTTGATAGTAACACTGAGCCCGGGTGGTCGGTAGGAGCCGCGGAAGGGTCACTACCTTACCTGAATGCACACTCAGAATTCTTTCATGAATCCTTTTGTTGTCGTCGTTTCGTCGTTTGTTTCTCCTGCAAAGATAATTGGAAGTTATTTGTCACGCTTGAGGTTTGGGTAGCATCTCAGAGCTGCGAGAGCAGAGCAGAACAGAAGGGAAAAACGCCACAGCATACACCTGGAAGGGCACCTTGTGGCCGATTTGTTGTCACTGTCCATTTGTCTTCGAACCAGGTACACCACAGACATCGCCACGCCAGCTGAACGGGATACCTGAACACTTAGAGAACCAATAGGGCTGTCGCTTTGTGTGTTTGCTGCTTGATTTACTGTTTGTTTGTTTTTTCTTGTAGCCAATGATACAAATAATCTCCTCTGTTCATTTGTCCTCTTGTATGGAGTCAGACCAGGGTCAATATTAAGAGACGCACACAGACGGATTCACACATGTGTTTTGTCTATTATATATAAATGACTCTCCACATAAATATTTAGCAAAGCACACAAAAATAGTTTCTGTTGTATATAAATGTAAAAATTTTGCAATGATTAATTATGAATCAAATTTAAATCAACTGTTCAATTAATCCCCAGCTATTTGATCATTTTTGAGAAATTTGAAATTGAGGATGTCAACTTGGGATTGGGAAACTGTGACCAACATTTTTCATCATTTTATGACATTTTTATAATCAATTAATCAAGAAAATAATAATTATAAATAATCATTAGTTGTAGCCCTAAAACAAATCCAGATATTAAAAAAAATCACAAATGTTTTTCTGATGCACGTGCACAAATATTTATATTTTTAAATATTAAACATTAAATGATTCCGTCAAATCTGATGGGCTGAAATGGAAGAAACCATGATTGGCTGCATAGTTCAGTTAGTAAAAGCCAGTTCGACAGTTTGTATCAATGTAACGACTCCCCAATATGTTTTTGATGCAAATACTTTTAAATGCGAATTTGTGGATTTCTACTACATTTATTTAATAGACCGGAACGTAACAATTTTGCATCTAAAAATGAGTACTGCAGTCCGAACAGAGAGTTGGAGCCATTGACCCTATGGTTGAAGCAAGTTGTTTCCCCCTGCCCCCTCCTCCCCATACTCAGGCAGGCTGCAGGAACACTGCAGGAGGACAAGACAAGCGCAGTATTTGTAACTTGACAATAACAAGCAATGACAAGTCCTACACTGTTAGTCGATATCCTGAAAACAAAAGCCCACTGCTCTGAAAATATACACTCTGGAGTTGGAGTTCAGTGTCTGCCTGTCTCACTGTCTCCCAGACTCCATTAACATATTGTCCATTATAACTATTATAAAACTTTACTCCTTCTGAAACATTGGACACCATGGCTGCAGCATTGTTGTCAGAGAAGTTTCCTTCATCTCTGATTTATTTTATGATTTAGTACAATAAATATATTACATCTTCCTCATTTAAAACAAGAAATATTTTTGTGTGTGCATCATAAATACAGCGTCATTTCTATATAAATCCCAACATACATTTGTGGATTCCTCTGCGTGCGTTCATTAATACTGACACTGATCTAACACCGTACTCTTGAACGTGGGCACATCAGAACTGCTGGTGGTTTTAGTGAAAGCCTTCCCCTCTCCTTCATGGTATGCCATAGTACTTGTTTTTAAATTTTTTTTTTTTTTTTTTTTTTTTTTACTTAACATTATCTTGAACTTTATTGACATGGCTGTAGTACATGTTGTGTTTATTTTTTAGAGATTGTTGCAATAATTCTTGTGGATGTTTTATCAGAGTGTGCGTGTGTGTGTGTGTGCGTGCGTGCGTGCGTGCGTGCGTGCGTGTGTGCGTGTGTTTTTATTATATGTCAGGCTCATTTCTATTTTGTAACCGGGGGGTTGATGTACAGTGATATTTAGTATTCCGTGGAGGTGGGTGCACCTGTGTAAAGTGTTGCGACACTGCTGAAGTGTTGAGTTGATAGTAATCCAATGGGGCCCTTATACATAGATAGGTAGATACTTTGGCTTGAAGGTGCCACACCCGGGTTTGAGAACCAACAATATCTTTAAAAAAAAAAAAAAAAAAGAGGCTCTTGAGTGGTTTGTCATCCTGGTACTTGTTTCCCCAAAACTCTCCACTCCCCCGTCAGCTCCAGCATGCAAGCCTCGGGTGCGGGCAGTTGAAGATGTGATTACATAGTACGTTGCTGGTTACATCATTCTTCTCTGTTTTTGTTGTTGTCTTTTTTTTTATTTTATTGTATCGACTTAATTTCCTCTGGGTCACTGGGGCCTAAGCACACATGCATAAGGGAGATGATTTTCCATTGAAATCTTTTGGCTCCTCAGACTACTGAAACATTCCACTGTTGGAGGGAATTTGGCGTTACCCATGCTACACTGCTGTCCTGTCCCCTCTCCTGGGACAGCATCGTCACACTAGGACTCTTTTTTTCGCTCCTCCCACCAAAGAATACAACAGACCGATCATGTACAGCACAGCACAGGACAGTGTACAAGCAATCCTCCACAGCGTCGCTAAAAAACAGACAGGCAATAACCTCTGGTCTCATTTTTAAACGCTTTACAAGTGCTTTTGAGGACATGTTGTTTTACACCCCCCCCCCCACGCGAATGCATGTGTGCACAGGAAGGATTTGACATACTTAATGCATACAGCACAGTCATTCATTTGCGTAGAATCAACTGTGAGAAGAGCTGCAGTCCGTTTTAAAGCTTTTTCTGTTCTACTTTCATCGGCCCCTTGTCTAGACTGAATGATCAATAATCACCTAACCTCTCTCCAAATTGTTACGCCAGTTATTTTTTACATTGTTGATGTTGTAGCTTTATTGGTGTTGTATGAAAATGAATTTGTACAAAAAAAAAAAAAATTTGTTTTACATTAGCGTGCCATGGAATAGAATGACCTGTAAAAATGAGTTAATCAAAAATGTACCAACTATACCTTTAAAACCCATGGTCACCTGCACAAAATGAATGTAATATGTGACCTGCGACATCTGAAATGGCTTTAGATCTTTTCTCTGTGGGTGACCATTTAATTTCTACACCGTTTGTGGCCATGCATGATGCAATAATTATACATCTGATCTCCAGCAAACTCCCACGAGAGGAATAATGTAAAATTGCCACTAGCCTCATGATAACGGGAATATCAAATAATCGCTATTTTTCTCAAATAAAACATCCAGTTCAGAGTAGCCCAGTATGCGCAACATTGTGGAAAATGACTTGACGTGTATGATACCTTTGTCTATTGCTCTGTTTCACTTAACCAATGTTTTGTGTTTTATAAGAAAGAAGGGGAATCAGAAATGTGAGCATTAACGTAGATCGAGTGACCTTACAATTACCAAAATGTGCTTAAGTAGAGTGTGAAAATGTTTTGTGTTGTTAAGGTGAGCATAGCCTTCGCAGCTAGCGACTTTATTCTTACACTGTAAAAAAGAAAAAAGAATAATAACAATTTCAAGGCGACTGCCTTCACTAGATTATTGAGTTTTGAATCAAACTGAAACTCTTAAGCTTTGAAAGTTATTTCGTTGTGTTTTGTTGAGATAATTTACTTTTTGTTTTAGAAATTTAAATGGTTGCAATTGAAAATTATTAAACATTATTCATTTTACTAATCAGTTCACCCAACAATTTTTGTCTAAAACACAAAGAATCAAGTTTATCTAAAGAATAAATGTAAATTGTGGTGAAAGTTCGAGTTGGACTCAAAAAATCTATCGAAGTAAGTTGCCTTGAAATTTTGAGCTTTTACAGTGTAAAGTACTGCCTTCCAAATAAACCAACAATACCTCCAAACGTTTACGGTGACATTTAAATTAGAGAAAAGTAAATAAGGCAGTATCACGCGCTCCACGAAGCCTGGCATTCTCATACAAAATACACTCAAACTTCCAACTTTGCTCATGGCGCTGTGGCGAACACTCCTCTCCTGGAGCTTTGGAAACACTGAGAAACATTCCTGAGAGCAAGATGGCGCACTGTGCTGCATTAGTCTCCTTCAGACAAACTCCTTTGAGCTCAGCAAGAAGCTAACAGACGACCCGCAAACTCGTACAGTGTGAAAACCGGTCGGCAAAGTCGCAGCTGCTTCCCAAAGTACAAAGGGGTTAGGAACAGGTGTTGGGCGGATTAATCATGAGCTGTTGTACTTTCCGTCGCCAGGAAAAATTCATAATCTAGCTACACAAAGCATTCTTAAAGCCCTTTTTGGATGAGAGTGTATGTTTGTTTTTGTTTTTTTGTTTGTTTTTTTTAACCTTTGTTGAGGAGATCTGCTCCTTTTGCTGGCTATTCCTTGAGCGAATTCAGGGTGAGGTGGTCAAGGTTTGATGCCGTCACCAATATGGGGCTGTCATATGATTACAAAGTATGAATCTAAAGAACCAAAAGTGAATAAAATACGATTGTTTTCCCACGATCTTCATTCTAAATTGTGTCAAATCAGACAAAAGACATTGGATTCATTTCGACCACCTTAAATTCCCATTTTCCTGTGTTTGGTCCGACTTTGCCGAACTGAAAAATGTAGCCTTTCCGATCTTACTTTCAGCGAGATTTCAGGCCAAACATAGTCATTTTTCGTGGTGTCAGTAAATGGAATCTAGAAGTGGTAGACCAAAGCCAGATTTGCCCGTTTACACCACAAAAATATCCACCTTCAAGTCAAAAACCCTCTTGGTACATTCTCAAACTTCTAAAAGTAAATTAGCTCAATTTCTTAAACAGCCGCTTGCACAACAACATTAATGCAAGTGTATTTTCTTTTTCTGAAAAACCTAAGAGTGCATCAAACCCTGACCCCCTTTTGTGTCCATTGCTGTATGGTTTCTCAATGGTGTAAAATCTCATTCTTTGTCGATAAAGCTAATGTGTGCTGCAGTATTTCCTAGTATACTTCTCTGTTAATTGTCTTTTTTCTTATTTACTTTTTTGTTTTTTGGGGTGTGATGTCTCATTATTTCAATCTGTTGACGTAGCGTTCTATGTATACCCTGTTCCTTAGCTTAATATTATTAAGTATGTTATGAGAATGGATATTTTACTGGCTTTATAGAATGTTTAAATAAATATAATAATGACAATAAGAAGAAGGATTAATTAAACCTCCTAACAAGTTGAGTACTTGCTACTAAGCGCTTGTGTTACCATTATGATGTTGTGTGCTTCTCTTAATCATTTTCGTTGTAGAAAAATGGAGTGAATTTATATTAGGCTTCAAAAAACTAATGATAGCATTGTAAATTTTACAGGAGGATTTTAACAGACAAACAGCTTCGTCAAATAGAAGAATATAGTTATTTTAATTGTCCTCTTTACTAACTGTAGGGTGAGAAGGGGCTCGCGTTGTGGTGAACTATGTTATAGCTTGTTATTCACTGTTACTTTTGATCATTTTTTCGGTCTCCGAGGTGAATCGAGTTATTAATGAGAATTTGTATGCTCACATATGCATATTGTATATGTGTAGAAATGTAATCACACTTTGTCTTGGATTTACATTAAACTGTTAAGTCACGGCACCAGTCTCCTCTTTTCTACTGTGGTCTGTGTGTGCTTCGAAAGACTAGACTGCTTTTCATGCAAAGAACCCTTCAAGAAGACAGAGTTCTCCAAGGATTGTTAAGGCGTCAGCGTTGAAAGAATAAGGTGTTCTTCATAGAACAAGCGAAAGACAAGAGAGTTGTAGGTGAAACCCCTTAAACGATATATACTCTCAGACAACCCCTGGGTGGGTTCGAGATAAAACGTTCGGAATATAAAAGAGTTCTGGACAGAACTCCCCAGGTGGGTTCAAGATAAAATCCTTGGGCTATAAAAGGGTTCTCGATAGAACCCCCCTGGTGGGTTCTAGATAAAACTCTTGGAATGTAAAAGGGTTCTCAATAGAACCTCCCAGGTGGGTTGGGTTATTGTTCACATCCTCAAGGGTTCTGGGTAGAACGCCCAGAGAAGGTTCTGGGCGAAGCCATTACGCCACAGAAGGGTTCTCTCTAGAACCTCTCATCTGGGATTCTGGGTGGAACCTTTCACAGATGATTCTAGGTATAACCCTTTATACTGGGTGGTTGGTAGGACTCTGAAATGATTCCAGGTGGAACCTTAATAAAAGGTTCTACCAGGAACCAAAAAGGGTTCTCCTATAGGGATAAGCCAAAGAACTCTAGATAGAACTTTTATTTCAAAGAGTGTGAGGTTCTGTTCCATTCAGATCAAACAGAGTGAGGGTGCTGCTAATGTGCATGTTGGCTCACTGGAAAGGCAATGCTACACTAAATGGAATGGGACCTTAATTAGTATCATTGGTAACATCTGTGTTTATCTGCTATTAAATACCAATATGACCGACATGACAAAGGTATATTACTCCAAAATGTCCAAAATGGTTTGTCACCCGTGACTCCATGCACACCCACACGTGTTTTCACTTATTCTGTCTGATTAGACCTTCAGCTGATGTTAGTCGCAATCCTGACAATTACATGAGGTCACCAAACTTCACATAACTATCACAGCGATGAGGTGTTGGTCGGCCCACAACAAAGCTAACAGCAGAGTCGTGGAGATGACAATAAAACACATGAGCATGCAGTCATAAAAAACGCAGAGTTCTAATCAGGTACATTTAGTGAAAACACCTGTGACAACATCATCATGGTTGTGTACGGGCTTGGAACCAAAGAGGATTTATTTCATTGAGCTGTAAACCTTTTTTTTTCACAGCAGCCATTTTGACATGAAATAGTAGAGTAAACACAGGTGTTAGCAATGATGCTAATTAAGGTTGATTCAGGTCAAACAGAGTCAGGATGCTGCTATTGTGCCTGTTGGTTCACTGGAAAAACTCTGATGGAATACAACCTTAATTAGTATCATTGGTGACACCTGTGTTTACCCTGCTATTTAATAATAACATAGCTGCCATGAAAAAGGTCCGTTTTTTTCTCCTTGGTGAGAGGTATTGTGGATCTGGGGTCAAAGGAACCCCGTCTTATGTAAATAAAAATAAAAAATACTACTGTTACCATGGAAAATGCTAACAGGTTTGGAGAGCAACGGATTACATGTAGCAGGATTATGTAATCTGCATACAAAAAAAGGTAACTGTCACTCTACTCACTCACTGTGTACTACCATGCACAGTGCCCACACAGTTCACAATTTATTATCATAGTCTCAAGTAAAAAAAAATTATTCACTGGATGGAAAGTTCACCATTTTTTGTCTTGAAATGAATCAATCAATCAATAAAAATACATACAACAAAGGAAAGAACAACTGGACAAACTAACAAACATATCAATGAACATAAAACACTTAAAGCTGCCATGATTAATCTATTATTAATCAACTGTGACATGAATCAGCATCTATTTTGATCATACTTTCTGGTTTCTTTACTCCTCGCTGACAGTAATCTTATATTTTTGAGTTGTGGACTAAATAAGACATTTGAGGACGTCATCTCAGACTTTAGGAAATACTCATCAACATCTTTCACCATTTTCTGACATTTCATGGACCAAATAACTAATTGAATAATTGAGAAAATAATCAACTGTTAATCGCTGATGAAAATAATCGTTAGCTGCAGCCTAAAAACGCTATAGGTTAACAAAAATATCACGTTTTATATTGCAGTAATCTAAAAGTAACAGAAAATAATCAAGTTTCATTACTTTAATATTGTTATAATTGGATTATTTTATTAAGTAAGTAATTAGTAACTGTATCAGAATAGATTTTCAAAGTAACTCTTCCAATCCTGATTACTAAACTACAAGGACCAAAAAGTCCAAAAGTACAGCATTGTGTAAGTAAATTAAAAGTCATTATAACACAGATACAGACATAAAACCAAGGCGGGAGTTATATATTTTATTATAGGATCATTAACACTAATGCATTCATGCACATGTAAGTTGCAGTATATAATAGTTGATATACTAATGGGTTCCTCAGATTTGTACCATATACTGTATTGTAGGCTATAGGTAACATAATTACATTCCACTACAGACAGACTGAATCCCTGGCTACTCTTTTTATATAAAACTATAAAGCAGCCTTATGATTGAATTTTCCATATCATGGCTCACACAATACCCATAATGTTCAGAAAGCTGTAATACAGCAGGATATAACTGAAAGCCAAACTGATCAAGCATTTGATCAGCAACATTAGTTATTGGCCTACTGTACTGCCACTAGGTGGCGGTGTGCACCAAAATGTTGATGCACATTAACTGGCACTGACGTGATTAGGTTATGCTGATCATCTCTATTTATTTTAAACCACAAAACCTTGCTAAGCACGAAGTCTACAGGAGCCATATTTCAAGCTCTTTGTATTTTGAGGCCTTTGCTTCCAGTCAGAAATCATGCATTATAGAAACTAAGTGTGCATTCTTGTTGTGTCTTGTCAGATGTTAAGTGTAAACATTGTGCTTGAATATCATAAATGTTGATGGTACTGCAAAATAAAATGCATAGGAGTAGCCTCCATCAACCAGTAGGCTGTACCAAAAAAAAAGAATCCTTGCAGAAAAATGGATGATGTCAGTTTGGTAGCTCTTGATATGGTATTTTTCTCAGCATGACAGGAAGGTAAAGTCTGTTCAGCCAATAAAAAGGCTGACAGCGATATATCCATCCATGGCTATACCTTGTTAAGTGCATCATCGCATGAGGCAACGTTGCCGTGGAAGCCGCAGACGCCAGTCGAGGAGGACCAACCTAATTTTTAAAACCCCACTCTGACAGAAAAGAGCAGCAGCCAATGAGAGCGGGTTTCGATAAATTAGAAGCTAATCAGATCAGCCAGGGGGCGGGACTAACCCAATCCTCAGGACGGGAGAAGGTAACAGTGTTACCAAAAGAGTGTCAGATGAAAGACTGCGACCAGCTCCTGCACATTTACACTGAAATAACTTCAAACGCGGGCAGGTGGTTACATGAAGGTCAATGACGGAGCCTCAGCCAGCCTTTTATGACATTTCGAGGATAATTTCTCGCAACCCAGACAAAGGAATAGATAGTTGGAGCTCCCTTTTTTTGGTAAGTATGAATGCGCAGCTATGAGCAGGCTGACAGGAATGGCTGAGGGAAAAGGAGAAAAAAAATCCCGTTATCTGTGCACTCAGCAGCTAGCTTTGGGAAATAATACCAAAGTGTTGTTCTGTAGCGTGTATCTTTTTAGCATTTTGCTGTGACAGTCAAATGGGGGATGTAACCTGCTTTGTCTAGCCTTATGAAGAGCCACATGACCGTTAAACTTGCAAGTAACGGGACGGGATGTAGGACAAATAAGAGGCTGTAATGTATCATGATGAGACCCTCTGAGAGTCTGTGTTAGGTCTGTGTGCACTCCTCTTTTGCTTTATTCCCAACGCTTATTTAGAGTTCGTGAGGTAGTTTAGTTTATCTAATGGCATATTTTTTCCTCATTTGTGTTTATTTGACTGGTATTAATGTTATTAGTGTTAACTTGTAATGACCAGATTGACCATGTGCATGAAATGTGTCTGTTTTCTCTCACAATACAAAAACACGAGACAACCCCGCGTGCACCAGGCTCATACCTGTGACAATTTTGTTAGTTATTTTAGTTTTTTAATGACGTTCTGCTTTTGTGGAGGCGTTTATATTTTGTGTTAGACAGAGAGAGTGTGAACGTACTAAAATATACTGTATGTTTTCAAATCCCAAGCAAACATAAAAGCTAAATTTACTATCCAAATGAAATAACCACGTGCATAGAGTCAGCAAAATGTAATTAATGACCTATTAGTAACATGACAAATAGAAATGGTAAATTTCCTCTAAAATATCATGTAAAAGAGCCCGACCAATATATTGATCGACAGATATTATCAGCCTGATATTGGCCTATCATAGCTATATCGGTCTATGCTGGTTTCTGCATACATGTTGCCTAATATGCACCGATATGAAAACTGTGGCCAGGCTGATACTGGATTTTTTAATATTTTATACAGAATATAATAACCAGAATATAGAAAACATACATAAACACGCATTTTTTGTTAATAACACTTGTGATCAAGATTTGTACTGGAGGCAGGATGTTTACAGTTTAACAATAAACTTTGTTGTCCAAGATGATATCAGGACACAGCAGTGGCGCGTATCTGAAACACAAATATGCCAACACTGATATACTTGTGATAAGCTATTTTTGGGCCAATAATATCAGTTGACCTATATATCATTCAGACTCTGATTTTTTTTTAAACAGAACATTATACAGATTGTTTTTATTTCTAACTTTATAGGCAGCATTTTATGTATAATTCAGGGTTAATATATACATATATTTTGCTCTATTTGTGTTTTTTTAACAATAGTTATTTAGAATTATTAAAAATACTGGTGAAACATAACTGTTTTCCTGCCCTGATCATTTTGGACAGTAACATTTATTGTTAAACTGTAATATCTCCTGCCTCTAGAACATATCTTTGAAGGATCATTACAAAAAAATGTGTGTTTATATGCATATTCTACGTTCTGTATGTTTTATTCTGTATAGCCTAGAGCTGCAACAGTCACCAACTATTATGATAACTGAACACTGGTTTTGAATTTTTTTCTTTAAGAAAATTGTCCAAACTAACTGATTCCAGCTTTTTAAATGTGAATATTTTCTGGCTTCTTTACTCCTCTATGACAATAAAATGAGTATGTTTTTGGGAATGTAACCATAATCATAGTGCTGGTCATGTTGTGAACAGTACATGTGTTTGCTTTGTTTGGAGTGTCACACTGTTGCTCTTTTGTTTCCAACAGCCATTCTTCATCGCGAGCACATGCTATGGAGGGAGGGGCCTTAAACTAAAGGAGACCAAACCGCACAGCCAGAAATAGCCCAAATCTCGATCGTCTCTTTGGAATGTATCTTCTCTTCTTAACTTGGTGAAATGCCTTGACCGTACCCCCGCCCTACCATGGCAGGTTTAGTCTCCTCTGTGGGTTTGGTGCTGATGCTCAAGGCTCTTATGCACGCCCACTGCCAGCATGCAGTGTTTCTGGGGATGTTGGTAACGGTGATAGCAGCTGACTCACCTGTTGGAGGTAAGAGAACACCGTTCGCTGCATCACACAACACGATCCACTAATTTGTCCCCTGTGTTACATAACTGACACAGATCAGTATTTTGTAGAGTGTTCAGTTAGCTTTGAAGGAGAGCACTGACAAGTAATAGACACCAGGCTCAGTTCGAATTGCATGTTCACGGTGATTAATCAAAAACCACAACACCCATCAAGTTTGTTATTTTAGTACAAGAAGGTGGCAAAACAGTGAGTATGCTGCTTGTAAAACAGGAAGGTTCACATCTTTAAGGTATCAAGGTGATTTAGCATAATTATACAGCACAGGGTTGCACAAAGAAAGGGAAGTTTTAGCCCCTTTATATAATGCACATACAGATAATTGAAATCAGAATAGAAATGGATAAAACATATGATAAAATATATATAGTTAATTATGTTCATACATTCATATACACACATATTGTACGACATCAAACACAACACAACCCTCTTAGTGTATCTATCAGTTCAAATTTCAAGTTCAAGTTTCAAGTTCAAGTTTATTTAATTACTCCAGACCACACAACGTTGTATAGAGTACAAACATAAAATAAAGTAAGAACACAGCGGTAAACAATCAGAATAGATCAATATGGCAAACTAGGTCATTTAAATAACGTATGTCAGACGTAACAAGACAAAAACAACCTAAAACACCTAATACAATGAAAATGACGTAAAAGACGTGTCGAGACAAAAATGATAAAAGGTGTTACAAGATGTAACATGATGAAAACGACTTAAAAGATGTAACAAGACGTAACGAGATGAAAACAAAATAAGAAGACGAAAACACCAGAAAAGAAAACGTAACTAGATGAAAACAAAATAACAAGACGAAAACACCAGAAAAGCTGTAACAAAATGTAGCATGATGAAAATGACGTAACAGAACAGAAACAACATAAAAGACGTAACAGTTCAGGTTCAGTTTGGTTTGCCCTTTTTACTTTTACACTTAAGAGTGCATTTTAAACATTTTAAAGGTGCTACTGTCTCATTTTTACTCAAATTGAATCTGTACTTAGCTATCTGTACTTCTGCTTAAGTAAAAAATGTGTGTTCTTTTGCTACCTCTGCTCACCAGCCAATCTAAAAAGTTAATTCTGGACTCTGGTTGATGGTTGCCTTTTTCTAGAGGATTAGTTTAGAGTGAAATCAGAAGCCCGAAACCATCCATCTATTGTCTATACTGCTTTTCCGGTGTAGAATTGCTCCAAGTGTCCCAAAAAGTTTTAACCATCCTTTTTTTCTTTGTTTAACCTTTGACTTAGAGTAGATTTGCTGAGCATGCATGCACATTTTCAGCAATACACTTACACACAGTCACATGTGGGGGATGCTTAGTACAACCACAGTCTTGTTTGTGGGCAACTGAGCAGCTGCACTGGCGCAGTTGGGGTCATTATGTGCCTTGCTCAAGGCCAGCTTAACCAGCGACCTTCCAATCCTGAACTTGCTGCTTTAACGTTCAGGCCACTATTGCCAGCTCTTCTATTTAAAGCCTGTCATTGCCTCAATAAGAATAAATGATGTGATAGATGACATATAACCATAGTGCAGAGCAACCTCTGTCTGTTTTGTCTTAAGTTTATCTGGTGTTGAAACCATCGAATGCTTTATCTCAGCATGAACTTACTAGTGTCCTGATTTTCATATGAACAAAGTCAGGGCTGCTGCGTGACCTTTGGATAGTTGTGATACTCATTAAATGTTAAACGTTCACTTGTGTGATTCTGGATTTTCACAAGAGGTGAGGTGGCTTTATCCCTACAGACTGTGGAGTTAAACCAATTTCCAGTAATTAGAGAAAGAGAAAGGGTCTAAAGCCGTCTGCTTGATGGGTGTTTTCCCCGGGCTTACTTTTATAGATAGTGACATGATCCCACCGATACCCCTCCCCCTGCGTTGCCCGGTGAAAAGAACACTTTTAAAGAGCAGCCAAAAACTCATGATATTATGTTCGTAATAGGATTATGGTAGTAAATGCCAGGGTGAAAGCCTTGTGCAGGAAATCAGTAAATCTTTAACTCATGCTCTTTTCATAACACCTCCATTCACAGCTTTTTTTTTATTTGATTACCAATAACATGGGCTACCTACTTTCTTCAGTTTAAGGCGAACGTGTGTGTGTGTGTGTGAGGCCCTCATAAGAGAACTCCAAGACATATTTAATTTTCTTCTACAACATAATGCAAACCATTTCAAAAGATTGCAGTTGCGGTTTTTATATTTTTGCATGAAGTATATTCCTTACAGTTTCTGCCATTTTGCATTTGCTCTTCATACTCGATCAGCTGTGCGTTTGCGAAGTGGTTTGCATTTAGTCCTCCTCTCTCTATACATAGAAACCACAAAGGGGTGTCTATGGTCGTGCACTTAAATATATTCAATATTTACTTGAATATGTTTTTTGCAAAGTATTTTTATACCAACATTTCATCTTGATGTGTTGATGAGTCACTTAGCAAGTGCCTCAGTCTGTGTAATAGAGCGTCAAAAATAGAAAGCTCGAGCACATTTTGCTGTGCTTTTCATCGTCTGTATTTTCATAGGAATACTTCATTTGGACAAGGGATTTATCAGGGTCAGCGCTTTGTCTTTTGCAGACAGATATCGTCCGCCAAAGCAAAGAGGCAGGTTTTGGTTGATATTTCCTTGTGTGTTTTTCTTTCTTTCTTTTTTTTTTTATGATCACACTCAGCTAAATGCAACACTTTGAAGAGCATCTCGCAGGCAGTTTTCTGGTGGCAGACTAACCACTGCATCACATGAGAATAGATGTATCAGCCATGGTTTGGACACGATTCAGACGACCGCATGCTGTTCTGAATTAGCCTGTTTTCTTTTAAGCATTCCTAAATTTAGGCGAACATTATTCCTGCATAATAGGAGCATCAAAGAACAGGCCGTCTTAAGAATCATAACTGTAAAAACAAAAAAGTTCTTTGTAAAGTCTTACATGTAACAGTTGTGTGAATTCAGGTATGCAACACAAATGTTATGAATTGAACTTCACTTTAACCGTAACTGTGTAATATAGTACAAAGAGAAGATCTTGTTACACTTAGCAATATAAAGTTTGTATAATTCTCTACCAATATGTTGACCCATGCACTACAACAAGGAGTTTCTAACTGGTTATGAGACAGTTCTACATAAGTTAGCAAGACCATCAACAAGATGATCGGCTATTTCTGTATAGTTGTTCTTGTGCCTGCCCCTGGGTGAGATTCTTCTTTTCCTTGAAAGCCAAAGTCACAGTGACAAAAATAAACCTTAAAAAGCTTGACTAAGCTTATTTCACAGATTTAAAAAAAATCCTTTCGCATAAAGTTAAACAAAATATTTGCTCAAGCTCGGCTTATGTCACTAAATTGAGGCACTATTATATTCTCTCTGACAGCAGATTGTTGGATAGTTTGGTTCTATTTGTGGTGAATGCTTCCTTTGTCGGTGAAGACACAAGAGGATGAGTGTAAGTTGCCATGTGTTCCCATTAGCTGATCATGACAACAGCTTCTATGTCAGATTCACTGGGCTGTCTTTGGTCCAAGCTTTTGAAACAGTCAGGGGTAGGATGATGACTACCCTGGTTTTGGATTGTGCCAAAGGGCAGCCCCTTGATGTTCAAGAATACTGCCTTTTACTTTAAGCTATCGATTATTTATATGTTATGTATGACTATTAATTTGGGGTACTTTGTGTCAAGAAATGAAGTTCTAATGTGACTATATATGGCTTTAAAAATTTATTGAATGTCTCAGAACATGAAGTGAAATACTGCTCTGCAGCAGGACCTTGTTCCTTTGACTGTTGAATCAGAATTTTAACTACTGAGCCAAAGTAGTTAAGCTAAGAACAAACACTGTTTCAGCTTGGACATTACTGCCTTCTCCTATTGCACAAGACTACAAGTTTTTAGAAACTGTCACTTTATATGTCATTGCTAAAGTTCTAATTAGTCCATGAGGCAAAATGAAGCTGCAAAATTCTAAATATTATGGTAAATGTCTTGCTCCAAGTGGGAATTTGTTAGAATAACCCCAGTTATTATATGACAAGAGGTGCTCATCATCTCTACCCATCGTTTTACACTTGACTTACTTCATGCACAGAATGAAAACTGTTTCCATGGTCTGTTTCAACAGTGAAATCACCAGTCGCACAGCTTTCTTCTTTGCACACTCAGAAAAGCACACTTTATAGTTTCTAGGTCAAATAGAGCATGGCGACCGACGTATAATTGTTCCTCCAGACCCGACATCATACAGTAATTTTCCTCCTTCTTTCCTCCCTGCTTCTCTTGGTCTTTTTTTTGGTCCTGTGCCCAATTTCTGTGAAAGAAATAGTTCCAATAGATCTAAAAATGAAAGATCTTTTACAAATACGTGGGATATAATTATAAACTTTATATGTGATATCATAAAGTGCCCTTTCAATTTCACTTGAGCAGTCTCTGACAGAGTCTGCACTGCAGTGGCTGGCAAGTTCAGCCACAGCAAGCTTCAGGCCAGCAAAGTCCTGGCTAATTACCAGTGCAGCCCGTTGCCATGTGAAATGTGATCTTTGTGGGATGACAATATGGCCATTCATTATTCATTAGAGCTGGGAGCCAGTTGCAGATCAATGGGTAGAACCTATCAAGAGCCAAACAGTGGGTACTTTTGCTCTCACCGCGCCTGCAGCTTGACCAGAGAGATCTATTGGAAAGCGGCTGACCCCGCCTGTCCGCCAACCGGCCCGTCCAAGCATTATTTGGTGGCGCTGGTCAAGGGTGGGTCAATGATAGCAGACGGACACATTTTGAAAAGACCTTTTTTTTTTAAAATGTTATCCTCCCTCTGGCTAATCAGTGTGCATCATTATCTTTTCCAATTTCACCTTCACACGTCAGTTATTATACAGTCGGCTAGTCTAAAGATGGCTGCGGTCTCATTTGCCTAATTTTTTCCAGTTGTCTGCTATTACCTGCATCATACTGGTAGGTTGTGATGTGAAGGTACCATGTGAACGTACATCTGTTAGTGATTTTGTGTACCCTTTTTTGTGTTTTACCAAGACAATTTTCCACTGCAGTTTCAGCATCCTACAATTGTCCAAACATAGCATTAATATTATGTTTGTTTTGTCTTGCTTTTTGCCAGAAATAAATACTAGCTCTTAATAAGTTACCTTCTTATGATTTTTAACTGCTTTAACCATGCTAAATGGATTTTTGATTCATATTTTTGCACTTTATAATCATACAAGACATGTTTTCAAATCGTTTTATTGATTTTTTTAAAAATCTTTTACCAATTGGTAAAGTGCAGACATTGCAGCACAGCACTTGAATGAAACCAAACCTGCTGATCCCCTTGGCCCCCGCCCCTCACTATCATGCAGCTCAGGTCATGACACGTGAAAAGAGCAAACAAAAAAAGTAAGAAAAAGGTTAAAAGATACACAAGGAGTTAGGAGACAATCTGGGGGTTCAATCTTCTACCATGTCTGGTGAGATGTACACAAGGTCAGCATATTCTTAAAAAAAAAGGGTTCTAGTTGTCTTGGCACTTTCTTATCAAGCCCATGAGAGGCAATCTAAGTGTCTCAACTTAAATATGATATAAAACTTTCTTAATCCATCGATCATGCGCAGGGGAGGGAGTGTGCTTACATTTCAGTAGAATCAAACGTCTGGCCAACAATGTTGTAAAATCCAGGGCTCGCCGCGTGGCGTCAGGGAGGCCAGTATCAGGTACAGTGCCAGATAGAATATTAATGACCACACCATAAGTCTGACTTATAGTTTCAAATATGTTTGACCATAAATTTGTGAATTTGGGACAAGACCAGATAAGCAGGGGATTGTTTGCACCGATTACAGGCATCACTGACGTTAGGATATATATTAGCCAGTCTGGCATTAGTGTAGTGGATTTTGTGTAGAATTTTGCATTTGCAAATGGTAGTGTTTTACAATGCTTGTTAATATATATTATTTATTATATTTTGTTTTATATTGATTTCCGTAATGTGATCCATTGTATAGCATTCAAAGGATAACACATAACAAAAGCTGGTATTGAAACCATGTTATTTCGTATTTTGCATGTAGAGCACATCTGAATTGGCGTTCACCAAATCGCCAAAGGCAGGCTATTCTTGTTAAACTTATTTATTATTGTCTGTGTCCATAATCACAGCTGTAAAGCCGAGAACTCTGACATCCCTCAGACTGTGACAAAAGCTGTTGTCTCTGCGATGGTTGTTGGTACACGAGGCTGCAGTAAACCTTGATTTTTTTTTACAAACGGTTTACCCCGTCTGTGCTTGCAGTTTCCCGTGCTAAGGGCCTGTCAGTGTCGGGAGCTTGAAATGTGCAATGCAAAGTTCACGATTTGACAGAAGGCAACACTGAGGCCATATTGTGCCGAGCCCAAATCACTATGTGCTCTGATGAACTGCAGCTGATTATTTATATATTTATCAGAGCAGATGGTGCGGTTCAGCCCGGCCTCTTTTGAGCCACTCCAGGCTAAATCGTTTTGGTTTGGACCTTTCAACATCACAGCAACTACTTAGAAACTTAAAAACAGTTCAATATTTTTGCCTAACCCTGCACTATCTCCCTTTTTTTTTAATTTTTTTTATCTCCCTTGATTTTTATGCCTGTTAGAGAACAACTTCCCTCCAAGAGAGCTTAACCTAACACAGCAGAAAGTGTTTGTTCTCCCAGGACCTAAAGCCCTGAGAGTGGCTTGTGCTGGGAGGACCGAGGCAAAGTAGAGGAGGGTGCTGAGTGACACAGTCCTCTGGGCTTCTCTGGTTACAAGTCTCTGCCTTCCTGTCTTTCGAAGAAAATCAGGACTGCAGAAAGTGAAGGAGCGGACCCAAATCTTGTGTGTGAGAGCTTGTCCCGGTGTGCAGAGTAGTGCCAGGCTTTTCTTAAAAAGTGACACATTGGCATTGCACCATCATAATCCGCTCTTGAAATTGGTCATACCATCATGAATTCTGGGGAGAGTCCTGTTAGTTTGTGTTTATTGTGGAACTTTTATGAACTCAAATCCTTAAATCTGTTGTTGTACAGTAGCCCGACATGCTACAAATCCCTGAAGACTCACTGAAAGTCGGCTTTCCTTCAGCTAACTGTACCCTGAACTCAGATTCCCTCTTTCTTCCTCCGTTACCTCTCTCTCTCTCAATTGGACTCTTGTACTACTCCCCTCCCTCCCCCTTATCCTGCTCCCCCTCTTTTTACACTCCCCTTCCTCTTATCTCAAAAAGTATTCCCTCAGGAAAACAAAACAAGGGTCACATAAATGTTTGATGAAGTGCAGGCTTGACCTCAGTCAGGTCTCCATTCTCATGCTCATTTTTTGTCCAAATCAGTCCACTGAATTAATTTACGGTAGATGTTGGCCAACTTCTCCATATAAAACTTAGGGTTGTGCTGTACTGTGCTTTAATCTTTTACTTTTTGATGTAGACAAAAGAAAATATTAGAAAATTTAGCATCTTTGCTGCCTTAAAATTTCAGGTTAGGTAACTCATAAGAAGACAAGTTGAGGTCATTTTATAATGATTCGAAACAAATCAACTTTTCTAGACAAACAAACTTATAATAATAATTTGATTTTACTTGAGAAAACTCGTTCAGTAATGTGAAGATTTTAAGTTGAAGCAACAGCTCTTCAGTCACACTGACAAACTTTACAAACAAATTTGATTTCTTTGACATTTTCTCAGTTTCTCTTCATTTCACACAGGAGAGCTTTAACTCAAATGATTCGTGCTGGAAGTCAGCTAATGCTGATCATGTTTCTTTAGAAATGAATGAGTTGATGATTAATGAGTCAAGTCAATAAAGTTCAAGTAAGAAGAACTTTCTCGGTGAAGTGTGCTGAAATTACAACTTGTTAACTTGACATGAAGTTAGTGAGAAAAGATTGCTTGATTCCACTAAATTCCTGTATGATTTTTTTTTGTTTTACAGTGTGCACTGGAAAGCAACTGGTGTAGAGAATTTATAATAAATGAAGTCAAACTTTTTTTTATTCCGTGGGGGGGCTGCTTGAGCTTTGACAGAGAGCCTGATATAATTGAACTCCACTGATAAAAACAATGGAATCTTTCCCATCTTAAAAGCTTCCCCGATAAACCAAATGTCAACACAGCCATATCTTGATTGTTCGACTGCACTCAGCATACGCAGCTCCTGCCAACTGAAAAGAGCCAGTCACGCAATGGGCTTAGCTGAAAACAGAACCATGTGTGGGGTTGTACTTAGCTAGCATTAATACCAAAAGACCCTTTCTTCTCTGTCTCTTTTTTTTTCAAATTACACAACCATTAAATTACTTTTTTTTTGCAATAAGGAGTCTGGCAAACATAGGAAATGATATCATTAGAGGGCTCTGTAATTGGTATCTCAGGTTTCTCAACACACATAGGCATGCATGTGTGCATTATTCTGTGTAGTGTGTGTGTGTGTGTGCATGTCTGTGTGTTTCACAGCTGCTGATACCTTCTATAGAAATGTTTTTTCTGAGGGTTTAAGTTAGGGTGGTTGTTAGAAAATTCCCTAAAAATCAGTATTGAACAACGCAGTTGGATCTCATGTCGCTGTGCTGTGTTTTTCTATGTTCAGATTGCCTTTAGCTTGGAAGAAATGTCTCTTGCGCTCAAAAAAAAAAGAAAAAAAGAACAGATTCATCTTTTCACCAGACAAATCTTATTTGGCTTTCACCCAAACACTTTTATTAAAGCAGATGCAAGCACAAACACATTTGTCGTCCTTTTCATGTTCTGCAAACGCTGCTGCCAAGTTCATCGTTTCGTCTGTCAACCCTCACATGCCCAAATGTTCCACAGTGTTAAAGGACACCGATTCAGTTTAGAGTATTACCTTGTTTCCTTTTTCTGTATATGTGAGTGCAGGGTCTGGTTGTGTAAAGCAGACCAGGGGATGGTATTTTCTATGATTTAATTCCAGACATCAGCAAAGTGCTGTCTGCAGACAGGCATTATCAGGTTAACTCACTTTCAGCCTTGGGATCAGTAGTCATGAGAGGACAGCAAAGCCAAAATCACATTTTATCTTACTTGGAGGATTTTCATCTGTTTGTGTTCATTGTTGCGGGCTTTGTTCAAGTCTCCATTATAAAGACAAAATAGAATTCTTGTGTGTTGTCATCCATTCTCAGTTGTCAGTATTTTTATAGTTTGCACTGTAGATTTTACATTCAAAACAGAGAAAACTATTCAAATAAGCATGACAAGCGTGTCGGTTCTGGGAACATAATTTTAAATCTTGCATAAAATTTTAATATATAAACATCCAAACATGGATACTCGTGTCATGTTCACACAAGTCCCAAAGCAATAGGGTTTGGCTGATGATAAAGATATAAACGAGAAAGAGCAGCTTCAATAAATGCCACAGTCCAAGCAAAACATGTCTCGTTCAGTTTAGTTGAGAACAAAACATTTCTTGCTGTGTATTATAAGATCTAAACATATTTGTACTGATATGTCTGTTTGAAGCTATATAATAAAATCTCCCCACCGTGACTGCCCTTAAAAAACAAACTGTTTGCACTCTGCAAAGGTTAAATTAAACACAAAGTAAATGAATGTGCGACTGAGCCAAATAGAAAAATCATGTTTCTTCTGCCATCTTTATTTGCATGTGTAATAACTGCTTTGTGCAGTCACGCTGGGCCTCTGCAGAACTGTTCTAAACTGTCAGACTCATATATAGGTTAGTGGAGAGCCGGGATGATCCAATACATGATCTCATAAGATTTTACCAATATCCATCCTGGGTAAATGGGTTAGTGCTATTTCAGATGCCTGAAGTTGTGTCTGCATTCAGCACAGTCTCTCTCTCTACCCTGTTCCATCTTTTTTTTTCTTCTTCGTTCCATTGTGGGGGGCTTTAGAAAGGAACATCAGATCAGCCAACAGCAGTAATAATCCCTCTCTTGTCAGAATCCTTTTTATATGATTGCTGGCAGTGATCCAAGTCTGCAACCGGATGCACAAACAGAAGCATAACAAACCAACCGAGCCACGAGAAGTGTGTCATCATCTGCTCGAATATGGACAAATGGGTTTTCACTCAATCTGCGGTTATAGATGGAAATTTATTAATACGTTTACAGCAAAAAGATACTCGGCAAAGATATTGAAAAACACTTAATGTTTCCACTTACTTACCAGTCATTGCTGTGCATAAAGTGGCTAATTAATTAAAGCCACTTAAAGGAACTTTCATATTTTGTTGATTTTGAAGATCCCAGGAAAAGTAGTAGCGATTCCACCAGAATGACCACAAAATAAAACCATCTAAATGGAAGTCTCCCTCTGTTTCCTTTTAACTGTCTAAGGTATTACTCACTGTAACTCTGCCTGAAATGTAAACACATAGTTTCATCTGATTTTACAGAGAATCTGGCACTGAGGGAAGCTATAAAGATACAGCTGATCTTCTTGCGGATCGTCTCATTAACTTATGCAGGTCATAGAGAGGCATCAGTAATAAACTGAGACTGTTTCCTAACCAGTTAAGAACTCATTGTAGTAGCTTTAATATAGTAATATATAGGTAACCCATTAGAGTCTGACCGATTCTGGATTTTTGGGGCTGATGCCAATACTGATATTAGGAAGTAAAAAAATTCTGATATTGATATATTGATTAATATTCTATATATGGGTAAAAAGATATAAGGCCTCACCAACTTTGTCAGTTGTTCAACGTGGGTTTATTTATTGAATTTTTTTATATTTATTTATTTATTTATTTTGGAACATTTTCACGGAATTTCACCATAAATGTGTCCTGTACCGAGACATTAAAAGTCATGTGTCGTCTATTGTTTCTCCATGATTTGTTTTCAATAAATGCAAGTCAAACTTTGCTGTCATCCTTTCAAAATGTTTGAACATTGTACCAATTTAAGATGAGTGATGATTATATTTGCCATAATGCAATACTTGACTGTGTTTCTATTTGTTTCTACTTTGACAGTTATCAGTCAGCCTGATAATTTGGCCAACTGATGTATCAGTCTGGCTCTAAATCTAAAACTACCTGTTCACAAGCCACATACAGGACGAGACCCAGTTGGGAGTTGACAAGAGACTTGTAGCATTTGTTAGCTTGTCAGTTTGGTCAAATGCAAATTTAGTACAGCTCATGTACATGACAGCTATTCATTAGACCAAGTCTGGGCTAAAAGACACATCAAGGCCTGATGAATGGAAATGGAATCTCATTAGCGTGGGATTTTTCATGTAATGAATAAATGAAAATCTCACTGCATTAATTCTTCAGTGTTGTCAGAGTAATGAGGCCGTGCCATATTTTTTTTCTTTCATATCTTTTACAAGGAGAAAACTTCTTTTGAGGAAGTTGGAAAATATTTATTAATTTAAGCTGCTTATTGGAATCTTTATAGACATGTAGTTTATTTATTGGTGGTGGAATAAAAAGCCTGACCCTGTTCCTATAATGAGTTTATATTGGCAGTGAAATGAGGATCTGTTGTAGAAATGATTCACACCCTCCAGAAAGAGAAAAGGTGACAGACTGGAGGAGTGAGATTAGGAAGAGAGAATAAAAACTGTACAACTCATTTTGCATGAGCTGAGCGTTTGACATTTATGCTCTCGTGACCTGATATTTAAAGGTCTCCCTCGGCACGGGCCTCAGTCCTTAGTTTCACGGACAGGCCCTACAATAAGTGGCCAGCGGAGTGTGACACACTCGTGTTTCGGGGGGACAGGTGGCAGCGCTGCCTGCTCTTCAAGGCTTTTGTCAGTTCGTGCATACTGTAATGTCAGCTCCATTTCAGTCCAGTCTCACCTGCTCTGCGCCTGGCTGCTGTCTGTCGTACTGAGCTCTGACTGCCATTACCTAAGATTAACCATCACCAGTTATGACCTCACCTGCTTAATTATTAAGAGCAACCAGCCAGGTCTTTCTACAATCAGAAGTCAGCTTTTTTTTTAAATGTTTTTGTGAAAATATTTTTAGTTTTAACCTCATGAAGCTGAGATTAAACTGCAGCAGTGGTTCTAAATACAGTGAGAGTATTGATTTTTGGCTTCACTGTTCTCCTTAAAAGCTATGATATATAACATTTTTTTGTGCCAAAATGTCTAAAAACAGGCCTATGTTGTGTTTTTTGTTGATTTTAGGGGTGGGAGGTATGGCCCTAAAATAAAAGCACCATATTTAAGGGTATTCTGCGCTAATGATATTCTAGATGATATACTGAATGCTGAAAAATATTTTTGGTCTAAGCTCTCCTGGTACTCAACCAGGTTGAGTCGGTGAAATTAGTTTGTTGTATTGCCTCCTTTACAGTGTAACCAAATCTCTTCCACACTACTGAACTAACTCCTCACGATATGAATTTTAAATATTGTAATATTGCTATTATGGCAATATGGTTTTATAATTTTGTAATACTGCCATTTCAAAATCTGATCTTTCTGTCATAAACAACATTATAATGATACATCATGAAGGATAAAATATGGAACACCCCTAGTTACATTATCCCAAATATTTCCAACAATGGTGAAACCCAAAGAAATCTGTCATTTATTAAAGGTAATTGTCTGTTTCCTACAAGCCACAAGTTGCTAAAACTTCTGGAAACAGCACAGGATACATCAGATATGTTAGAGTGTGAGGAAATGTAGCCTCATTAATGAACATGATCTCTGTCTGAGTCATGTCAGATCGATTTTCATCTGCGATGTTGGTTGTTTACCGGTGAAGACAACGACTCCCATGATCCCACGCTACTTCTCAAACTATTGTTTTAATGCGAGAGAGCAGCAGAACAACCATCATCATTCTCACAATTGTCATCGTCAAGTACAGTTATCAATATTATCATTAATCACCTGCCAATAAGAGTGTTTGTCTTAATTAGCTGGATGTGTTTTTTCATCCATTCATGCGTGTTCAATTGTCCTAAATGTGACTAAAAAGGAATTAGGTTGTCACTGCAGGGGTCTGCTGAAATGAGGTGACATTTTGGGGTCATGTCCCACGGTGTGACCTCAAACATCAGCATGTTCTTCCAGCAGACACGGTCTCCTACAGAGCTTGTCTGTATGGCCTTTGTTCTTTTCATGTATCGGCAGCATTTAAAATGTACGTTTGTTTGCAGCCAAATGCAAAGTCTGAGTTGATCAGTATAATATTTCAGTGCACAGAGAACCACACACACACACACACACACACACATACACACACACACACACACATACATTTGTTGGACTGACAAGGCTGTGAGTATGATTCCAGTATCTTTCTCACAATTTGCTCTAGAAGACACAGCACAACAAATTCTGCTTCCCATGCTCTGTTCTTCTGATTATTTATAACTTCCCCACAAAAGAGGGGAAATCAGGCCAGCAATAAACAGCCTGTATGGAACAGGCGACTAGATCCTCCTATTAATGGTTAAAAACATTATTTGGTCTGCCCAGACTGTGCTAAGAGTGTGTGTGCATCTGCCCAGCTGTGTGATACATCCCAGGGGGTTCAAACACTTGGCACAGCAGACAAGGAGCTTTGTGGCAGTTCGGAGAATGTGCAGCACAGACCTGCCTCCAGAGAAGAAAGTCTTGGCTTTTCCTTCCCAACTCTTTTCCAGTGGGCTCTGTTATAATAGCATGTTGACTCAATTAAGGTACCAGTGTAGGTTATAATTAAGTTGGGAGTTTTCTCCCGGGCCAAGCCAGAGGCAGTCTTTCTGTATGAAGCGATGCAGTAAATTGAAGATGACGCTCCAGAAGTGTATTCTTTTTTGTTGATGTTTTTTTTTTTTTTTTATAAGCGATCTGTTCTGTGCTCCCACTGTTAAAAATAGTTTTCTCCCTCAGCTGATTCTGCGGCTATTTTCAAGTGTGTATGATTCTGCAGAGCTGATGTACACTACAAAGAGCAGCAACATTAGCAGCAGCTGCTGAGTCACTATGTAGAGGCTGTTGTTGGTGGTGGCTTGCTTCTGGCAATGGCAATAATGGTGCCTTTAAAGTCTTCCTGCTCTGTTCAAGACCTACTTTCAAGGACAAATTTAAGACATGCAGTCTGTGTTGAGCTTTTTTCTTAACCTTTATTTAACCAGGCAAGTCATTAAAAACAAATTCTTTTTACAATGGCAGCCTGGCAAAAGAGCCTCTTGAGGAAAGGAGGCAGGGACTAAAAGGTTATCAAGTAAATTTTTGAGCTTATTTAACTGAATCATTGTGCATTTTCTCCTTTAATGTCATTTGCTAATGTTTGTTTACTCTCTATGCACACATTATGGCTCATTCTGATTATCTACAACCACAAGAACCGTAAGATAGCATCTCCTTGAAAGTGAGCAGGCAGCTTAACTCATCTCCCTTTATCTGTCCTGTTTATCTGCCCACAGCTCCTGTGACACAGTACTGTGGAGATAGCCATGTATAAAGGTTTCTTTCTGTTGGGGCCGCACGATTAATTGAAATATTATCGAAATTCTAATATTTCCAATAGCCTAGTGTTGTCGCAAATATCAATTTATCAATTCTGAATATTTGAAATGCTGTCAATACTCATTTTTTTGCTGTATTGATACACCAGTACCAGCTGTGCCGTCTCACTCTCTTTTCTCCGACAGCGATTAAAAATACACCGCCGCAATTCCTACATAGCCCAACGTCTTTTGATTATGTTCAGAAGTAATTTAACTAAGGTGCTGTTATGCTTAACACAGAACATTAAACTTTTCTTAATTTGTAAGATTAGTTAATTAGATCATTTAGTTAATTTTAAAGGGCTGATTTAAAGAGAACAACAAATGTTTCTAATTAGGTTAGGCCTCTCATTGTCATGTTAAAGCCTTGTTACATTTATCTTTTAATAAAAATCTATTATTCTGTTCTACCGTATATTGATATTTTTCAAGGTATTAAAGGTAGAAAATAAAGTTAGAAATTCCAGTATTGTGACAAGAGTATGAAAGAAAATTGTGATGCAAAAACGACCATTCCCACTCATTGTGAATCATATCACAATCACAGTATCTGTCAAAATAATAATAATATGATTTTACTATGTAATGAAAATGTACGCAACACATTTTAGCATATAGAAAAGCAAACTTATTCAGCTACATGGAACTTTTAAAAGGAGTATTAACCATGGATTATTTAAGAATTATGCTGTTCCTTTCCCTTCTCAGACATGTTAGTCTCTGACAATGTAGTGTAATCAAGGCACTTCTCAAATTAAATCATGCATGATATGTTATGCAATATGGAGAGAAAGGCCTTTGGCGCTCAAATTAAGTCGGAAATGTGTTGCATAACCCACATTTGCCATTTCAACGTTTTGGCTGGTCTAATGGCTGTCACCCTTAAGGATTTCAGTGTTGTTTGTAAGAGGTAGAGTCGCTTCCTGATGAACTGAAAATTGCTCTATCCATCACTCCAAGGTCAGATACCGTAAAAAAAAAAGAAAAAGGATGTGAGATGTTTTCCCCTGAGTGCATCGGTAAAAAGTCCTGACCACCGAAGTGCTGAGCCAGAACGACCTCTCATTCATTTCGGAACATATGGTCAGTGCATGCATGTCAGCGTATTCCCTTACAGTAGTTCAAAACTGTAAGTGAGAAAAACAGTCATTGTCAGCTTTTATTATGACTCCACAGTGTACCCTAGCACGGCCTTTTTTATCATGGCAGTGTATCTGCCTGTCAGTGTTTCTCTGCTCCCTCTCTTACTGTCATTTTCCTCAGAATTAATGTTTCCATTTATAGCCACTGTATTAGTTACTTACGCTAGACATCAGGTCTAATGATCTTAAAGTCAAAAGGCACAAAGTGAATTGGTAAATGTCTGTTGTCATGTTTGTTGAACAATATGGCCACACTATTTTTGCAAAAAGTAATTAGTTGACAGGTTATCGTGCGTAAGAAAGCAACAGCAGTTGTGAACAAAAGAGATCATTTAAACTTAAAGGCATAATATGCAACATTTTTCTGCAAGAAAATGTATAGACTTATATAAACATAATCCCTCTAAATTATCTCTTAATACTGCCTTTGTTTTCTCATTGTCTCATATTTAGCTGTGCTCAGGATGCTTCTGGACTTCAGCCTGTTTGGCAGTGGTGTGTAGTAGAGCTCCAACTAAAGATTATTTTTAGTGATTCATCGATTAGTTGTTGGGTCAATAAAATGTGAATCACTGTTTAACAAGGCTCAAGGTGATGTCCTCTTTTGTCTTGTTTCGCCCACAACCAAAAGAGACTCAGTTTAGTATCATAAAGGAGTAAAGTAACCAGAAAATAAGATTGTTTTACTTGTTTTAAAAATGACTCCAAGCAATTAATCAATTATCAAAATATTTGGCAATCATTTAATAAGTGATTAATAGCCAATTAATGAATTGGTTACATAGCATTTGCATTCACAGTCTTTTTCCTCTGCTGTCTGTGTGTGAAGCTGCAGAAAGAGTTTTACACACATACACACACAGGCGGTACTCACACAAAAATCCACCATTGTAGTAGACACATATGTATTTGTGCTGTAGAACGTAATCGCTGTGAAAATGATCAGAGACTAACATTTTATTTCTCTGATTCATTGCTTTGTTTCTCGCTGATAGCGCTCCCTCACTACATTCT
>JAJHUR010140489.1:46392-66807 GCA_027495735.1 Lutjanus campechanus | reverse complement strand
GAAGTGCTGAGCCAGAACGACCTCTCATTCATTTCGGAACATATGGTCAGTGCATGCATGTCAGCGTATTCCCTTACAGTAGTTCAAAACTGTAAGTGAGAAAAACAGTCATTGTCAGCTTTTATTATGACTCCACAGTGTACCCTCGCACGGTCTTTTTATCATGGCAGTGTATCTGCCTGTCAGTGTTTGTTTGCTCCCTCTCTTACTGTCATTTTCCTCAGAATTAATGTTTCCATTTATAGCCACTGTATTAGTTACTTACGCTAGACATCAGGTCTAATGATCTTAAAGTCAAAAGGCACAAAGTGAATTGGTAAATGTCTGTTGTCTACTTTTCACACATTGCAGGTACCTGCAATATAAGGTAGAATATGCTGGCTGAATAACTTGATACATCTCAAATTCCTCTTTAGGTCGATACTTGCAGTTTTTAAATTATCTGCCAATATAGTATTGATTTCACCCAAATATAGGCCAAGGTTACAGATAACATCCTAAACCCACCACAGGCTCATTTCATGATGAAGGCTAATCCTATGAAATATCCTTGTGAGCAGGTCCAGTATTTTTTGTTATTTCCTGACAGATCAATCTTCATTTTGATCACTCAGGGTCCAGGGAGCCTAACGAAGTGTTATCAAATTAAGGTTATGCCACTGATGCAATGCCATTGTTGTTCATGTCCAGTTATACAATATAGCTTACTGTTGGGTGCCTGCCTCCATGTCCCTCCTGCAAAAAAAAAAGCAACAAAGCGCGTAGGAAAGTGCGTAGGAAAGCAACAGCAGTTGTGGACAAAAGAGATCATTTAAACTTAAAGGCATAATATGCGACATTTTTCTGCAAGAAAATGTATAGACTTATATAAACATAATCCCTCTAAATTATCTCTTAATACTGCCTTTGTTTTCTCATTGTCTCATATTTAGCTGTGCTCAGGATGCTTCTGGACTTCAGCCTGTTTGGCAGTGGTGTGTAGTAGAGCTCCAACTAAAGATTATTTTTAGTGATTCATCGATTAGTTGTTGGGTCAATAAAATGTGAATCACTGTTTAACAAGGCTCAAGGTGATGTCCTCTTTTGTCTTGTTTCGCCCACAACCAAAAGAGACTCAGTTTAGTATCATAAAGGAGTAAAGTAACCAGAAAATAAGATTGTTTTACTTGTTTTAAAAATGACTCCAAGCAATTAATCAATTATCAAAATATTTGGCAATCGTTTAATAAGTGATTAATAGCCAATTAATGAATTGGTTACATAGCATTTGCATTCACAGTCTTTTTCCTCTGCTGTCTGTGTGTGAAGCTGCAGAAAGAGTTTTACACACATACACACACAGGCGGTACTCACACAAAAATCCACCATTGTAGTAGACACATATGTATTTGTGCTGTAGAACGTAATCGCTGTGAAAATGATCAGAGACTAACATTTTATTTCTCTGATTCATTGCTTTGTTTCTCGCTGATAGCGCTCCCTCACTACATTCTTTAGTCTATAGGTCTCTCACCCACTCTTGTTCATTGAGCTGGGAAGGAGGGCCCAACTTTGAATGCTGTGTTTACAAACAATCCCGCATATTTGCCTTTAAACTCACGCTCAGTAATAATAAGTTATATTGTTATATCAGCATATATATATTGGTGAGTAAAAGAAATCAGATTGAATTTGTGGATGATAATAGTTAACAGAAGTGGCCTATTCTTCATCACAGTCTAGCCCTCTTGCCTGTAATTTACTTTGAAGTCAGCCATGAATCTCTCTTTCATTCTACACTAAAACTGAAGCATTCTCTTTGCTCTTCTTTGCTCTGCAGACGAGTCTCTGTTGGACTTCACACACCAACCCATGAGATTTCTTGGAGATGTTCCAGGTTCAACAGGGTCATCACCATCAGCCTTACCAGCCTCACATTACACTGCCTTCGACAGCCCACACTCACCAGGTGTCCTGCCATCCATTTCTGAACCAAACCATGAAGTTAGGACTGCTGATTTTCAGTGGGGACGCCTTGCTTCTGAAAACTCTGACCTCCTTGCAGAAGAACATCCTCTTTCCACTCCATCATTAAGACCTCCCGAACCTTTACTGGGGTCTAATCCACAATTTGAGGCACCAGGTAAACTCTCCGCAGACTGGAAGCTGACTAGGACAAATTCTGCCAAGCTATCTTCCTCTGTTTCCCCAACACCTACAAGATCCCAGCTGCAGCCTCAGTTAAATACATCCATAGCATCAATAAGCCGCTCTGCTTTTACAAGGTCGACAACACCTCAGCAAGGTCTTAACTCTGAGCGGAAACCAACTTCCAGCAAGCAGGAGGATGGTGCATCAGAGCAAACACTGGCAAGCATGGCCTCACTTCCTCTTAGTCAGCCTCTCGAGGCCCCTAAACTGGCCTTTGCCGACTCGCCGGCAGGTGGATCTTATAGTAATATCCTGGATGTGAACCAGCTGAGCCCCAGCAGTGCCCCCTTAAAGGAAAACAAACCAGCATATGACATAAACATGCTACACAGCCCGGATGAGATCCTTGCCCCTGGATACAACGTGCCTTTCATTGCCCCCTACCCCACTACATCACCTTCATCTGAACCCACGGAGGTCTCTCCAGAGGACTTCTATCCCACCAACACAATGGAATTGGACTGGGGGTCCGGGGACTACTTGGAGACAATGTCATTCTTAAATTCAGATGGCGACGACTACTCTCTGGTCACCAAGGTGCCCTCTGACTCTTATGATCTAGAGGACTATACAGAAAGCTATGACACATCCTTCCCTTCCAGAGTTGGTATATCCCCTTCATCCATGCATCCTCTTCATCTCTCACCGTCTCCCAGCCTCATGACAGCATACAGCACCATTGCTCCAACGAAATCCATTTATCCTTCCTCTGTTTCCTCTTCAGTTCACTTTACACTGGAAAGTACGCCCACAGCTAACAGCGATATACCTGACCTATCAGACATAGACGACTGGCCCGATACTTTCACAATCCAGCCGACGGACGTCCTCTTACCTGACATGAACAGCTTGGAATATTACACCACCCAGATGAACAAGGAGAACAACAGTTCGGACACTGGAGCTGAACACAGAGGGAATGTTACCGTGGTGGCCATCAGTGCTACCGACATCACACCCACCAGCAACTTCACCAACGACACCAAACTGACTGAGGATGAGTCCTCTAGTGATCTGTCAGGGTTTGAGCCTCATGATGAACCAACCCCAGTAGCAACCACTCAGGAGAGTCCTCATCTAGTGAATTTCTCTGAGACTTTTCTGGCTCCTTCTGTAGTCCCAACCAACTTCTTCGAACCCTCTTCCTCTATCTGGAGTAGTCACGTGTCTCCCACAGATTGGTCTTCACCTACACTAACTGTTGGCCTGGACAGCACTGCATTAACGGAAGCTCTTCTACCCAGCGCCACGCCTCTGCTGCCAGATGATGTAATGTCCTCCTCCTCCCTGACAGACGTCCATTGGTTTGTGACAGAGTCATTCCCACAAAGTACCATACACATCACTCCTGTCTTAACTGCAACCACAGCCTTCTCCCCTGTTCCCACTCAACCTGCTGCCAACACAACCGCTGGCACAACAGAATCGACTCCCCAAAACTCAACTTTTACAGCTGAAGAAACTCTCAATTCCACTTTATTTTCAACTGAACCCACATCTAATGTTACCTCGGTCCCCCCAGACGTGTTGGGGGATCAGGGGGTGACTGAAGATGGAGTTGACATCCCAGCCACAATGACCTTGATCCCAACTAGCAGTGAAGCTAATACATTCTCTGCTGCACCCACAACTACAACTGCCACCACCGCTTCTCATCAAGCCACAACTAGAACTCCTGCCACCACTGAAGCCTCAACTAGTGTCAAAATCATCACTACCACCAGCGCAAAGACCACAACTACAACAACAACAGCAAAGCAGTACCTCTGCAACTTTGACAGGCCCACCTATTTAGTAAAAGTTGGTAAGTTTGCTAAAATTTTGCATAATATTTGAAATGTGGGCAAATTATGACACTATCTTTCTTATTGTGAAAAAGATAAGACTGTAACCATTCTTGTGGTTTCTTCTGAAGGTTTTCCCTCTGGGGCCACTGTGGGATATGCCAAATCTCAATTGAGAGACATACTGAGAGGGGAATTCAACAAGTCAGTGGAGCTGCAGGTAAATTTATCTCATCAGGGGTTAAGTAATTTTATTCATTTTAAGGTAATACCATGCAAAGTGTTAGCCTTTGTTCAGCAGTTAAGAAGCATATGCAATGGCAGCATAAACCGCATTTGCACTGTAGGAACTTTCCCCAGTGACTAGGAACCTTTGAAGGAACTCAGTGCATTTCCACCACAGGGAACAGTGTCTAAATTAAAACAGGAACACTGGGAGTGGGGCTTGCAGCGCCAAACATTTCTGATTGGTTGCAAATTTGCATTTTATTTCAGCCACCATTTTTTTTTTAAATCTGCAGCCGCAAACCACTTTGTTTTTTGTTCATTGTGCTTTGAAACATCATCTTTGAGTTACAGAAGAAAGCATATGACAGATGGGCCAATGACAAATGACATGCAAATGTTATGTGTAAAAACTGCTTTTTCATGCATAAGCGGACTAATTTGCCTAATCATGGAAAATGCAGACAACCTCAGGCTGAAGGAAGCTAAGGAGTACTTTGGGTTGATTGAAATGTAGCTACAAACACATTGTGATTTTAAAACATCTTATTAAAATACAAAGTGATATTGAAGTGGTTGGACTTTTGTGTAATGGCCCTTGTATATACTGTGTGCATGTCAGTTTATGTGTGTGTGTGTCTGTACATCACAGTGATGCAGATGAACCATGAAGGCCAGACCACTTCCTGAGGTTTTTATCTGTGGTTCTGTGATAAACAAACCGCAGGACAGGAGTAATTACATCAACATCCACAGGACCGCGACTTCAAACGCATCAGCTGCTTAGTTAACACAAGCAAGCCACAAGTTTAACTGTAAATGAATAACTTTAATGAGCGAGTTGTCTCTGTCATATTTCTGCTTTGTCTGTAAAGGTTGTGGACCCCCCACCAAGGTTTGTGTTTCGGGTGGTGTCCGGTCCAGTTGTGTACACAGCCATATCTGTCATCAATGCTCTGCGACGGTCTGGACGCCGCTTCCTGTCTGTGTCTCCCAACTGGACAACACCAGACAAAAAATATCAAATCCACACAGGTAAATGACCTTTCATCAAGCTGTCTTGTTGTCAACATTTAAAAACCTTTTGTTTTTTTAAACTTGATATAAAACTCTCCTTGTCTTTTCTTCCATGCAGTGCTGCAGTTTGTTCCCAGTCACATAGACGTGCGCCACTGCAACTTCAGTGAGAACATCGAGAAAGGTTTGACCAAGGCCTTTGCAGAAGTGCGTCGGCGCTCTAAGGAGTCAACCAACTTCACAGTGCATGTGAGTGGGACCACAAGGCAGGGAAGCATTAGTAGCCTCACATGAGATGTATTTATTATGGTGCGTTTCATTCTGGCTTCACACCTCAAAGATGAAAGACACAGTGCTGATAAGCTTGAGCCTTCTGAATAATCTGCCAGAGCTGATTACCTCCAGTGGAAGCTATAGCTTAGCTAATCATATTGTATTTTCTGTCCGTGTGAAAAGTAAAAAGTGTTTAAAGTTTTAAAAAACTGGGTTGCTACACTGTAACGCTGAGCTGAACCCAGGTCACCTCCAGTCACTTCGCCAGTGGATGACTGCAGTGATTACTGCAGCATAGGCTGACTTTGATCGGGATGCTGCTTTGCAAACATGGGGTGTTCTGTAAAATCACAGTTGTTGAGATATTTGGTTTTCAGTTAATGAATTGGGCCAAAAATGGTTGCCTGGGGAGTCGGACAAAGCTAGTTTATTAAGATCACTGCTCGCTCTAAGAGCTAAATTACTAGTTTGTTTTGATAGAATCAGATTCATGCTCAGCCCATCCATTCATTCTTTTTCCATAATTTATCAGGCCTGGGTGGCGATATCGCCATAGTAAGCATAGTAGCCTATATTTCACTATCTCCATCTGTATCTGCAGAACTTTCCTTAAGTGCTGGCAACCAGCCTAACAGGTGTCTACTCATTTAGGTCCAGCTGACTATTTTATTAGGCTGTTATATAAATTTTTATTCTAATAAAATTGGTTTGGTTAACAAGTTACGATTCGCTATGCTGTGGCATTTTATGACCACAAGTCTCTGCTTCTGTCCTGCTGAGTACAGAGCGGAGAGTCATCTTCATTGTTTGACAAATATTTAGAGAATTTATCGATGAGAAAACACATTAAGAATGGCAGTGATTCCACAGACAGGAGACATCCTTATTTGCTACTCCTGAAACAGCAGAAAAGCACAGTAAGCATGAAAAAGTCCAGTGAAAGTGCCACAGTTTCCATAGACCTCATACAGAGGTCTATAAGCTAAATGAATGAATGAACTAATGAATGAATTCTCTTTATTTACTTTGCTCCAAGATGCATTGCAAACACACTTAAACAGTTAATGTTATCAGTGTAATAGACCTCCTGTGTGTCGTATGACACACTGTAATTTTACAGTTTAAAAAAGCTTTTTTATTTTTTGCCATTGACCCATTATGCAAACTAATATTAGATAAATCATGTTTTCTTTATAGACTGCGTTAGCTAAAATGCATAAGAAGCCTAATTCTCCTTTATAATATTTCACTACATGTTGACAATCAGGTAGACAAACTCATTCAAATATGCAGTGTATAAGATATAAGATTGAATAGTGACATTAGAATGTGAGATGCTACCAAATTTAGGCTTCTATGGCCAAAACTTTTCTCCACCTCCGTTACCGGTTACTATTTCCCACTGGCTGGCCACTCCATATCTCTGTGGATCTGACTTATCCTGATAAGATCCCCAGAGCGCCTCTGTGAGCACTTTCCAACACGAAAAAGAGCCTATGTTACTACGAGCATCTTTTAGACGCACCCTTTGAGCACAGACACCCCGCTAAGGAAGCTCATTTTTGCCAGATGTATCGTTCAGTCCTTAAAGCTCAAGTCTTTCCTTTCCTTGACTGTCACTATAGAAGCCACGCCAGTCCTCCTGTACCCCTCATTCTCCATCTTACCACCACGCATACACATGACCCCAGGATACTTCACTTGGATACTTGTACTTAGAAGTGTTCATGCTCCAGTTGTTGAGTATTAAAGAAGCTTGCTGTTTGTTAATAAAGAGCTTATTTGGATATGTGGTTGGTTGGCTTCAGTAGAGTTTTGTGTAATCCTATTACACTGATGCCTGTATTATAGTCTTTTAGTTGGAATAATTGTAAGGATTAAATCAAAGAGTTTGTTGCAGCATGGGAATGCTTTATGAACAACTATCAAACTGTGCCCCTGGCCACACTGCCCACTACTCCGTTCTACTTTCCAGTCACTGAAGCCAGTATTTTTCAGAATGGGAACTTCATTGTAACTGCTTAAGAGACAAACATGCTTTCCCAGAAACTACATCAACAGCAGAATGGAAAAATGTTTTGTCCATATTGTTGCGTATTCATCTTTCCGCTGAGCAGTACACCTCTGTCTGATTGTGTTTTAGATTGTAAACATCACCATGGCTGCTCCCAAATATCAGGAACAACGGCTAGTGAGGCAGCCGGTGGACATCACCTTCACTGTGCGTGGTTCGAGGGGTTATCTGATGGGGTCAGAGGTCAGCAATGCACTGATGAAGCTCACAATGGTGGAATTCAGCTATTACATGGGCTTTCCTGTACTGCAGATCGCTGAGCGTGAGTTAACAAAGTTGTCTGTCTATGTTTTAAATATTTCTACTTACTCGTTACTTCACTTAAACATCATTTTGTACTTTTTCCAACAGCTTTTCATTACCCAGAGTTAAACACCAGCGAGGTGCTTCGCTCCTCCTGGGTGAGAACAGGTACGACAGTTTCAGTTCTTCATGGTGAAAAGCTGTCACAGCCACTTAAATTTGCGACTCTTTGTACTGATACTCTGTTTTTTCTGCTGTCTGTGTGTACACAGTGCTCCTGGGTGTGCTGGACCAGAAAGTCGGTGAGAGGACCTTCCAAGCCAACATGGAACGCCGGGTGGCCATGTTACTCGGAGAGGCGATGGGATTAGGCAGACGTGTTAAGAGAGCTACCACCATAGGCATAGGCAACAGCAGTGTTCAGGTACTGTATCTATATATAGATTTATTCACTACTGTACTCACTTCAGAGCTGCATAGCCTTTGGAGAAGATAATGCATACAGTGCAAAATCAATCAAGCTTCACAAGAAATTTAAGTGCTGCGTAGACAATTTCACTTCTGCAGAATTTGTAGCCTCAAAGGACCAGTGTGTAGGATTTAGTGGCATCTTGGAGCAAGCTTGCAGATTGCAAACACGTCCAGCTCACCCTCCCCTTCTGAGTTTGTTTGTCTGTCCTTGGCTTCTGTAGAAACATGGCAATAAGATGGGCTCTGCCATGTTGCACCGCCATAAGGGCCCGCACCCTCTGTAGATATAAATGTCTGATTCAAAATAACAAAAAGATGACAATTCTTATTTTTAGGTGATTATACACTAATGAAATCATACTGAATATTATATTCTATGTTCTCCATATTCTGCTAATAAATCACCGCAAATCTGACACACTATACCTTTAAGTCCAGTGATAATTTCTTGAAAGGGTTCGTTGCTGTGGTAGAAATCTTTATTTCAGCATATTGTCTGTTTTAAACCAGTCAAATTTTCTCGTCTTACACGAAGACTTAAAAAACAAAACAAAACAAAAAACTTGTCTTGACTTCTCAAAGTCCAGACTGACAGCGTTGTTAGTAACGCTGAATATACAGTGTAGCTTGCAGCTATGCTGTTGTGCTGTTCACAACAATCCTGTCCCCAGATTAATGTGGTTTTGATGGGGTTTACTGTATTTCCCTGTTGTTGACAATGTTGTCATGGTGATGTTAACTCCTGGACAGAGTGTTGTGTGACACTGCCATCGGCTCCTAAATCAGCACTCTCTGGTACACATTTTCTGCAAGTAACGTAATTGCTTGTTGAATGCTCAAAAGTTTCAAGTGAGTTGATTCAATGTTATTTTGTTATCACCAGTTGTTCGAGATCTCTGACCTTGACTATAAAAATCCGATGCAGAGCTTTGAGTAATAAGTTTGAAAACCTCTGCTGTAAGTTAATATAACACAGACATAGTATTGTTTGTTCAAGATGTGTTTACAGTGCCTGGCAACAGTATACAATAGAATTTAATTTTGTGTTCATTACACAACAAAATGTTTAAAACTCTTTAACAAGAACTTTGTGAATGGATTACTCACTAAATCTTGAAAAAGCTTCCTTTCTTGTACCATTTATATCATTATTCCCTGATGCAAGCTCTCTCTAACTACCTTGCCTGAGCACTGAGGCCTCATTATGTGAGCGTTGCAGTGTTTGTAACCACTGAAAGCCTGCTTTCACTGCTTTACTAATCAGGCTCTAGCTTTTGTGGGTTTCGCTCCGCACCTGCTCTGCTCATCTCAAAGGGGACAGGATAGGGCTCTGTCTCCATGGCAACAGCATCCCATTCAGCCCGGGGGCAAGCCACTCAAAGACCACAAACTCACGAGTCCTTGTTCTTTCTCCTCTTCCTCATTTCTTCGGTCCTGTTACTTGATGCAAGCTCCTGTGAGCCACAGAGCTGCTAAGAGCAGATCAATTATTAATTGTTTCTCTTTCTCTGTCTGTATCCTGCAGTCGGGATGATTAAGAGCGTGTCTCTGTTGTTGTGAGGGTAGACATTATGGAGGGAGAGATACAGAGACAAGGGGTTGTAAAGGATTCAGAAATCAGAGGAACAGGGAGAGAAGAACACTCAGATAAAAGAGACTTGTTATGGGAGAGGGGAGATGCATAGTTGATCTGACCTCATGAAGTCTGAGTGCGTATGGTCGTCTTTAAACAGGGGGGCTGTCAGAGTGATAAATATCATCCACGGATGAGGAGAAGCCTCACTCTTTCTGACCTTTCTGCCTCCTGCATTGTTGTCTCCACAAACCCACAGAGCAGTTTAGGAAAACAGGGGACCACACTGATGTTGAACCTTTAGGCTGGTTACACCTGCAAAGATTATTTTTAAGCCCAATTAAATCATGGTTTAACTTTAAATTATGTTTCACCAAACTTTTTGACTAGCTTAAAATGAAGAAACGTGAAATTTACACTATTTCTTTTAACCCCAGTTTAGTCGTTTACTCTAAGCCAAGTTTAAATTTGTTTCTGTTGAACCAAAACTTTAATCTCCAATTTAAAATGTGATCCAGTATTACCTTTAAACCTACACTTCAGGAGGTTTTAGAATGACTTTTTGAGAAGGATGGAGCAAAATTATCAAGTTGCTCCATGCATTTGGTCAACAAGTTTTTCCCAAAAGAGAAATTAGAACTTCTCTGCTGAGCCATCACGAGTAGACTAACTAGGCTGAAACTTTTCAGCTAGCTAGGAAATATTGTTGTGTTTCCTTACTTCTGTGCTAATGTTAGCTACCAAACAATGTAACATTTTATTATCTTTTTACTCAACATTTGCTAGCAGACAGTGTAACGTTTTGTTTACTTTTTAGCTAGTTAGCAAACGGTGTCACTTTTGTAACGTTGCACTCAAATTCATTTTTTATTTTTTACTTATTTTAATTTGGGCAAGAAAAAATCTCCACATTCAAACACGGTATTCCCTGCAACACTGTGATCATGATCATAGCATTTGTTAAGTTGTGTTGCAAAAGTAACATTGCAACTACGTTTCTGCAATGACTTTATGCTATTTCGGTTTTACGTCAATAAACTTGGTTTGGCTTGGAGATGAGTTTTTAGATTTATTATTATTATTATTATTATTATTATTATTGATAATAATAATTTTACTTGTGCAACAGAGGTGTGCTTAATTTCAAATCTGGATTTGTCTGATTAGAACTAATCTTAGACTTAATTCATCTTTGTTGATGTAAGCCAGTCCCTCAGCCTGTGTGTCTTTGCTAAAATGAAATCACTAATTTTAGGCTCTGGCACCATTTCTAGCTTTTAAAATGACATTTTTCACAGTCACAGATGTGAATGTGGATTACACATAGAAGCTGTATTATGTGCTTGTGTTGTTTTGCTTCCAGCCTTGATACGATGCTGTCATTACAGAGGCTAGTGTGGACTTTTTTTTATTTTTTACATTTCAAAGACACATCTTTGAGTGTCTGTTGGATAATGAGAATGAGGTGACTCAGACTGAGAGTCTGAACTTCAGAAGCATCCTTTGTCTCGCTCCCTCGCACAGACACATATCTCAAACGGATGCCCTAGACCGTCATGACAGAATCAGTGTGGTGTTGTCACCTATGAGAATACCTTATGAGTCTGCACAGACAGATAAAAGAGGAGGTTGAATCGGGGTCGTGCAGTAACACACACATTCACGCTGCCATCTTTCCACTCTAATAACCGTGCATGGACTGGATTAGACTCTGGATGAGGGAGCCTGCCCAGCCGTTTTTCTGTGTCAACCCAGGCATGACCTGCGCTTTACTCTTTCCAGTAATGCAGACAGCAGACTGCACTGTGCCTCAGGGCACCCAGAGGGAGACTGCACACACACAGAGAGACATATTAGACAACATGCAGAAATATTTAAACAATGAATACTCTAATGGGAATACAGAACGTGAGTTGATGTATCATGAGTGTGTTATTATTATATATTTGTCTGTCTGTGTACGTGTGAGTGTGACACAATGCATGTAGCCCTTTATTTGTACATAATAGGCAAAATAATGGTCATGTAAAAGGGGCTTGCAGCAGTTTCAGTCAATCAGTTGATTTCATTGTAAACTATTCATTTATTCACCAACTATTTTGATAATCGGTTAATCGTTTGGAGTCACAAAATGTCCAAATTCTCTGATTCTTCTCAAATGTGAATATTTTCTGGTTTCTTTTCTCCTCTATCACAGTAAACTGAATATCTCAGGGTTGTGGACAAAACAAGACATTTGAGAAGTTTACCTTGGGCTTTGCGATTAAAATTTTTCACAATTTTCTGATATTTTATGGACCAAACAATTAACCGATTAATCAAGAAAATGATCAATAGATTGTATTGTATGTAGCTGCAGCCCCACATATAATAAAATGACAATATTTCATGTGTTATTTCTGTTTCTAAAGACAGTAAGTTAATGTGCATGTGTACTGCTATTTAAAAATAAGCACAAATTTGGAAAAGCTGCGGCCAACTATTGCTGCATGCATTCACGGGTTCACACATTCACACACACACACACACACACAGACTCGATCTGTGGTTTAAGTATAAGGAGTGGGACTAAATGACACCGAACAAAGGAACTCTCTGCCAAGCCCAGCAATGCCTGCCACAAGGCTCTATAGCAAACGGTTCATGTGTTATGAAACGGGCGGGGCTCACATGTGGGGGCAGTAATGAAAAAGGTCTGCTGAGTGCAATAATGCCCTCCACAAAAGTTGACAACAAACAGTTCTTCAGTTTGGTCATGTTAGGTGAATCCATTTAAGTTATGTGTCTTTTTGTCATAGGCCACTCCCATTACCATGCCCCCTTTTAGCCAACTGACATGAACACACATACTCTCCTTCACAGACACACACTTGACCTCCATTCCAAATTTCAGCCTCCTAGGATTAAAACTGTGGCCGCCAAAGGCCGGGACCAACCAAGTGCCTGACCAACTGACTGACCAACTGACCGACCGACCTATAGGGCTGCTGGTCACAGCTAAAAGGTGCCAACTCATAGAGAGAACGCTTGAATGTGTAGTTTCACAGGGATGTTCTATGGCAAGTTTCAATACAGCAAATGGCAGTTAAGGAGGTCAAATAGTTGGTGCGTGAACTGCAGTTTCTGCAGTCACAGAAACTCAAAAATGATTAATGTCGCAGGGTTTTATAGAAAATGAGGTACCACACTCTCCATTAAAAAGTCATTTTTATTATTGAAATTGTGACACTTTGCTCATTAGGTTCTTCATTAGACATTCCATTTTTAATATAGGGACTGTTTTGCCTCATCTTCCAACGGATCCTATGTTCATTTTTGGAAGCACTTCTTTTCCAGTTGCTCGGGGACTGTCTAGGCACAAATGTTGCACTGGGGAAACATTTACAGACAAATTAAATCACAACTAATGTTGCTTGACCTGAATTAAAAGTCACACTAGTCTACATCTCGTTGTGTGGGGGGTTCTCAAAGTTAGACGCAAATGGGAACAAACAAAGAAAAGACTTAATGAGATGATTGCTAAAAACCACAAAACCGAGGATTACAAGCCTGTGTCCCTAAGCAATGTGAATAGGTAATAAGGTTTATTGAGTGTCCCTCAGCATTTTTCCTACATCTGGCCATGTTTATGTTTGGCATAAAGATGTAAGATGCTGTGTTGTCTACCAACTGTTTAAAGGAGTGGTGGACATTACCAGCAACAACCATCTTGTAGTACTTAGAAGACCTTGTGATTGCTCTGTATAATTGACAGCAAAGGAATAGAGGGTTCTGGCATTATTCCCACATACAAGACCTGTCCTGTCCTGTGGAACAGTGCATGTTCCCACATTATTCCAACATACTGAGGCTCCCAAACACATGAGTAAACATACTGAGGAGTTTTCTTGAAGTCTAAGACACAGTCAGACCCTCCTATGATCTGCCAGATTCAAACTTCCTGAACTTTTATGGGAAACAGATTTCTATTCCTTGTATCCCTTAAAGACATATTTATACTCCAGTAACTCATCAAAAAAAGAATTCAAGGCTTAGATAATAGTATTCAGACATGGATAAAAGTTGCTCTGATTATAAAGGCTGGTCTTACATTATATGCATTTAATATTGGATATTTGCTCAGAAACCTGTTATGTTAGTCGTTTTCATGTGTTTATATGCTTTAGTTGGGCAAACGACACACAGTATCTTTCTGCTGTTTTCCCCTCCCAGATTGTAAGTGCAAGGCGGCTGGAGGGTGGGGACCATCCCTTGGAGGTGGTGTATTTTGTGGAGGGTCCCAGTGGTCAGAGGATGCCTGCAGTTGAAGCAGCCAACCTGCTCAACAGCCTGGATGTTCAAAGGGCTGCCATCGTCTTGGGTTATCGTGTCCAGGGTATTTTGGCGCAGCGTGAGTACCTCTTGCACAGTAGATATCTGTCGTTTAAGGACTGCAGAGTGATGATTGTCCTGTTTGGATTACTTTGATTTCCAATTCAACTGTTGTCTTGTTATCTGTTATTATATGCACATATTACTCTTTATTTATACTCTATTATTTGCTGTGCTTAAGGTTGCTGTATGCTGATATTCCTGATATTTTCTTGAGGAAACAATAAAAAGCATAATTCAAAAAAACAATATGGTGCTCAACATGGATAAACTCAGTTAAAGCCCCCAGGTGTGCAAGAATTCACATTCCTGCAGTATCCTAGATCTAGACACTGAGTCATTGCCATTTTCCTGGGTGCTGGCATGGAGATGAAATAATCTTTTCTTTACCTGTAGATATAGACAAAAAAATGTTGTTACTGTTACTGTCAGTCCTAGGATTTCATCATTTTGGGGGCAGGGCCACTTGGCCTTTGGTGTTGGCAATTTTTTGAAGACACAGGGGCCAAATGTCAGGGCAGCAAGGCCATCAAATAAAGCAATGATTTTAAGTCTAACTGCCTTTATTCTTATTCAGTTTTTTTTTTCATAATTTGTTAAGGCAACAGGGATACTGGAAGTCAGTCAGAGGTCAGTTTGTATGACATGGTAACTAAATAGTGTGCGAGATATAATTGAGTTATTATCTCAAAATAATGAGTTAGTATTATAAATAACTTAAACTTTCTCGAAATAGTCACTAAATGATGATGAGAAGGTTTCTCACTTTTTCTAGTCATTATTTTGAGATAACAAGGCATTATTTTGAGATAGTAAGTCATTATTTTGAGATACTAACCCTAATAAGTTCTCATTTCAAGATACTTAACTCATAATAAGTCATTAATTTGAGATACTATGTCATTATTTCAAGATACTAACTCATAATTTGATATAAGTAAGTTTCTCATCATAAAGACTGACAGGATCTTTTATTTTACATTACACTGGCAGTAATGGGCTTCCATAGACAGACACAGTGCATCCAGCAGTGCAGTGAAGAGGAGACTAGCGTATAACACAGATCTAGCTCTTTGTCGCTGTTAAAAGAGTCTGCAGTGTGAAACACAGAAATGTAGAGTAACATCAGGCTTCATGATCAGAGAAAGTCTACATCACATCAACACTTTTGTCCATATCCGCACATTGCCTTTCTCGCCCTCATTCTGAGTGCTCTCTCTCTCTGCTTACACGTGAATATGGTTACCTTGTGGTTTTGTTGAAGAAGTACTGTAACTTTTCAAGGTCTAGTCACACTTGACTAAGTAGAGCTAAATAAGTGTTGGAACAGAGGGATGCAGAAGGAAAGGACACAATAGTAGGAAAATTGTTCCTGAGATCCTAATAAGAAACAAAAAAAGACACAAGCTAACTCTTGACTCTATGTGTGTTTATAGTAACAGTATAGTAGCTAATTACCTTTTCCTGTACACATTGTTCCAAAAGCCTGTCTTCCTCATTAAGAATCTAAACAAGGGATGAAGGCCTAATAAGAGCCCCTCAAGGGAGTTCTGTGTCTGCGCTGACTGTGTTCTCTTTCCATGCTTTCCCAGGGGATGAAATGAGTGTTAATTAAAACTAATGAAGGTCTGCATTGAAGATTACAGCAGTAAGACAAGAGCCAGCACTCCAACGATGCCATGTTTAGCTTTCTGTTTCAAGGTGTTTGGGAATATCCTTAAAGGGAGGCTTGAAATTTTGAACCACATGTGCAAAATGAGATGACTCAACATGGTGTGTTTTTCTGCCTGTAGCTCAACTAAAAACTGTCTCAATCTCTTCCTCTGCAGCGGTGGAGAAAGTGACGTATTCACCCTCTGACGATGAGAAAACCAACATGTGGATCGTCATCGGGGTGGTGATTCCTCTCCTCGTGGTCATCGTCATCATTTCCATCCTGTACTGGAAACTGTGTCGGACAGACAAGCTGGAGTTCCAGCCGGACGCCATGACCTCCATCCAGCAGAGGCAGAAGGTAGAGTCCCATCAGTGTTGTGTCAGTGTTCCAAAGTCATTTCAGGTCTACAGTTCATTCTTTAAATGGCATATTTGGACAATATAAATTGACAGTAATTGACACCACAGTCACAACTATAATCAATACTTCAGTAGGTATCAAAAAATGTTGTTATGTGACATTTTAGAAATTGTTTGACATTTTGCAATTAAAATACACTGTAAAAAAAAAAGTTAAGAAATTCATCATTTTAAGGCAACCATCTTTTTTTGTGTGTTTTAAGTGAAACTCAATCTCTTAGGTTTTGAAACTAAAGAAGTTTTGTCAACCTATAATCTTTTTTTTGAGATCATTTAATTTTCCCAAACCCAAACATTTCTGTATTTCAAAAATTGTTCACAGTGAGCTGTGAACCTAATTTGTCGTTATGTTGGCGCCTGACAATTAAATAGTTGATTGAAAATGATAAGTTATAAACTGTGACTCAAAGATCCAAGTTTATTTAAGAAGAAATTATCTTAACAAAACATTATAGGTCAACAAAACTTTTTTTTTTTTTTCAGTTTGTTCTAAACCTAAACTAAAAAGAGTTTGAGTTTGATTCAAAACTCAGAAAATTAGTGAAGACCGTGGCCTTGAAATTATGAGTTTTCTCCACTTTTACAGTGATACTTCCATCATGTAACTCCCTGTAAAACCACACTTTGTGTATTTTAATTTGATTGTGTGTTCAGATTAAACAAACAAGATATAACAAGCCACAGAGAAGCTGGTATTTTTGAGCTTTCGAGTCAACTAGAATTGTCCCCCTGCTATGCTTAAAATGCTGTTGATCTTCTCATCTAACTCGCAGCACAAAGGTAATGAGATTATGCTGCTACATGTCAGACTTTTCCTAATAAAATCATTGGCACATCAACTTTAAGAACAGTTAAAAACTTAATCAAAAAGGACAGCTGTGGTTGATTGACAGTGATAATCACATAAGTACATAAACAACTTTCTTCTCTATTTATTTAAGGTTGCATTATCCTAATTTACTAACGGTCTAACCACTTTTCCAAAACATTACTGTGGTCTGCAGAGAAAGATTCAAGGCAGCTGATGCGGAAAGCCAGAAAGATGAGACCACTTCTAAATCCAATTGAACTGCTAATTAATTAGGTGTATCTGTCATTGCCGTGGATGTACTGTAGGACTGCACAGATTCTGGGCTTCATCATTTCTTCTTTTAGACGGGGTTAGTAAAACTTTAATGATCCCTGTAGAGAGTCTCATTAAAGGACATGAGCTGGGTTAGAAGTCATGATGCTGCCAGTACATGAAATGGGCTGGTCTTTTATTTTATTTAAAACTGTTTTGATGTTTTCTTACATACTCTTTCCCTTAAAGCATCAACAGCTTAGTCCTTCATTTCCCCTTTGTCTCATTTTAATTTTGGTTTGTGACAACTGAAAATCTTGTCCTTGCTCTCTTGACTTCACTTGAAATATAAATTATGACATTTGGGTGCACTGAAGTTGCTTTCTGACTTAATATTATCTTGCTCACTTTAAAGCACATATTCCCCCCTATGTTTTCTGCTCTTTGGGATCTCTCTTTGAGATAATGTACATCCTGATGAACAAAATATGTTTAAACAATAATGAAATGACTATATAGTCTGCTGAAAACACATCAGTTCACTTTGAGAGAAACAGGAAGTTCAACATATGTCGTTTAAGAGTGGAGTTTATTTGTGATAGCTACATTAAAGGGATAGTTCGGATTATTTAACATGGGGTTGTTGCTGTGAGGTACTTTTTGATGGGCAGTGTATTACCAAGAGTAGATGCCGGTTGGCACACCCCTGCTTTGGAGAAGAATGGAGTCAAGCAATGAACTCCTGTGGACAGGGTCAGCAACAAAATGTATTTTAGCCATGTCAAAAAAGGTCCACTTAAAAAAAAAAAATCAATATCAGTTTCTGGGAAGCTGCTGTTATATAAGCCAAATATCGCTCTCTCCAAAGCCACCGAACTCCATGGATGAAATCAGTCATTTTACCTCGCAAAACACACAAATTTCTGGTCTACCACTATCTCAATTAGTTAATTTGTTTGGTGCTATTGTGGGACGTTGGTGTTTTAAAAGGATAGTTCAGATTCACCAAAGTCATGCAATAACACAAACTAACTAACAGATTGAGGCAGCGGCAAACCAGCAACTCCTGTATTCTGAAAAGCAGAAATACTGATTTCGTCCATGAAGTTAAATGGCTTTGGAGAGAACAATGTTTGGCTTATATAACAGTGGCTTCCCGCTGGCAAAGGCTGTCTGGCGGAAAAGTAAAGCAGTGAAAATACTATAACTATAGCGCACAGTTAAACTGATATTGATTTCTTTTTTTTAGGTGGACCTTTGTTAAGTGGCTAAAATATCTTTTGTTGCTGACCCCCGTCCACAGCAAAACTTTGCTTAGCTTCCATGCTGGTGCTCCTCTCTGAATGCTGACTGGCATCTACTGTAGGTAACACACTGGCTATGGATAAGTACCTCATACAACCCAACATTAAATGGTCCAAACTACCCCTTGTAAAGTCTGATGTGAAGGAGAATGTAGGACTTCATTCACATGTGTGAGGCTTTTCTACTGTGCTGCTATGAACAATAACAATAGCAAAGAGCTTTTTACTCTCTGTGGTCCAGCAATAACTTGATCTCTGTCCGAGTACCAAACACCTGCATTGCTCTTTTTTCAAGTCACATGTCACTGACAAAGGAATGCTTTACTCCAGTTCTAAAACAGATTGTTTGCATGTTGCCTGTTCTGGGGGTTTGTATTTTTTCAGCCTCCTGAATTACTGTTTTTTTTTTTGTCTGTCTGTGTCTGGCTTTAATTTCCCTCCACTTGTGTTTCTTTTTTTTCTGTTGAGTTGAGCTAATCCCTCCACATCGGGTTAAGGCAGTGACTCTAGTGTGCAGAAGTAACTACTACTTAGGCTGCCCTCTCTGCTTAACACAATCATCTGTCACTTAACACCACTCCCCCTCTCTCAGTCTACTACCTCATTCAGAGAATCAAGGACATCCCTTCTTCAGACACTCCCTCCAACTAAAAAGGGTGTAGATTTTAGTGAGGGGGAGTATGAAGAAGAAGAAGAAGAAGAAGAAGATGAGTATGAAGAAGAAGAAGAAGAGGAAGAGGAGGAGGAGGAGGAGAAGAAAGAGGTTAAAAGAGGGAAGGTACAGAGCAGTGTCTGGTGGTTTAGATGTAGATGAGACCTAGTTTATGTGTATATTTGCTGTCTGAATAGTAGCTGCTCAAATGTTGCACAGTTATATAAAGTAGTCAATAGTTAATAGTCCAAGATACAATAGCATCATCTCTCCAAGTAATTATGCTTCTGCTTAGACACCGGTAGCTCTGCCCAAGAGCAAAAAGAGTATGAGCAGTGAGGAGGAAGAAGAGGAGGAAGAGGAAGAAGAAGAAGATGAGGAGGAGGAGGAGGAGGAGGAGGAAGAAGAAGAAGACGAAGACAAACATGATGCAAAGGAGAGCTTAAAAAAGAAAGGAATTAAACCAGAGGAGCAAAGAAGACAAGGGAGCAAAGCAATGATAAAGAAAACAGGGGAGATGAAGAAAGAAGACAGAATGAAAGGGTTAACTAAAGGGAGGAGAGCCAAGCATGAGGTATCTTGTTCAGTAGCCATAGTGACTAGTGCTTGTCTGCTTTAATAGATATTAGGATCCTCCTGTACCTGGCTGTTATCAAGACACAGAAAATCCAGTGTTACACATCATGGATGATTTTAACACTTTATAATAACCATCCTTAATAAATGGTAAATTGATAGTTTAAACTTTAGTATAGTTTGAATATGTAACATTTGGGGCGGAGGTTTAGCTCAGTTGGTAGAGCGCCCGCCCCATGTATGGAGGCTGTTAGTCCTCTGCAGTGGCCGCTGGTTCGACTCCCGCCTTTGGCCCTTTACTGCATGTCATCCCCTCTCTCTCTGCCCCCTTTCCTGTCTATCTTCAGCTGTTCTATAAATAAAGGCACAAAAGCCCAAAAATATAACTTTAAAAAAAAAAAAAAAAAAAAAAGAATATGTAACATTTTAGAATAAAAGTGTCTAAAAACACTTTACATATATTATATATTTTGTTGAGTTGTGCCCACAATTTTCAGATGCAGAGAAATCTGTCGTTTATTCA
>JAJHUR010140489.1:25442-39220 GCA_027495735.1 Lutjanus campechanus | reverse complement strand
TTCTTGCTTTGTCCACAACTGAAAGATATTCAGTTTACTGTCATAGAGGAATAAAGAAACCAGAAAATATTCACATTTAAGAAGCTGAAATCAGAGAATTTGGACGTTTTTGTACACTCAGAACAATAACTCCATTATCAAAATAGTTGGTGATTAATTTAATAGTCGATTAATAATTGATTAATCGTTGCAGCTCTAGCTCAAAGCCAATCAAAACAGCGAGCACAAAATTGTTAAATATAAATGTGCACAGAGCATCGTTAGATGTCAGTTACAATGACAAGCATTGTGCTCTTTTTAATGCTCATGACAAAATAAATTAAAGAGTAAATAATAAAACTTTGAGTCAGTTAACTGAGATGTGTGTTTGTGCAGGGGCTGCTGTGATTGGTTGAAGCTACCATGATTGGTCAGATTTGCAGAAAAGTTGCAGCGATTGGACAAAATTGCCAAGTTGTGCAGAATTCACAGGGATTTGTTGTTATTTGTTGTAAAGTGTTCCGTTTGCAACTTCCCGGAGGGACTGACTAGGGTTTTTTTATTGTCAACATAGAGTCACCACTTCTATCATAGGTGCTTTTATTTGATCTCCTTTGCCTCTGTAAAACTCTTTTTTCTTTTCTATTGCTGTTTGCAGGCAAGAATAGAATTGGTAAGAATTTGTCCCCTCTCCGTCCGTGTCTCCGTAGACCTCAGGCTTGACCTCCAGCAGCTGTGTCTGTGTGTTTGTTTCTGTAGTAGTTTTGTGCTCGGCTTGTTCTCACCATCCATCACTGTCTGCTGAGCTGTCAGTCACAGTGTAGAGACAATCAACTTCTCAAACAAAGGCGAAGCCATTGTTTGAAATGAAGTCCTGCTTTTGCAAATAGAAATCAGTCTTCATCTCACGTCATGGCCGGAAACATTTGCTCCACGCTTTTGCTATAAGTCAGACTTCAAATGTAATCATGTCACTTAAATATGAAGGTAAATGTTTTGTAGAGATCCTTATGCAGTAGTCGTCTGTGCTGTGTCCCCTAGTTTGAGTCAACATGAGCATTTAGACTGGCAACGACTACACTGTGCTGAGCTATGAACATTTTTCTACTTTGTTGCCTCCTTCCACAGGTCCTCCTCCTATGAACGGCACGATTGAGCAGCTGTCCTCAGCCTCCATCTTTGAACATGTTGACCGGATGTCTCGTGCCACAGATGCAAGCAGGAGACTCCCCAACAAAGTCCAGCTTATCGCCATGCAGCCCATGCCCGTTCCACCGCTGCACAGCCCCCCCATCAATGACAAACTGTCCGACACCAACCAGATCAACAAAGAGGTCAGGGCTCTTATGATTTTTCATGACTGACAAAAAAAATAATCTGTTTTTAGCAAATAAACAAATATTCCTCAAATATGAAAGACCATCTGCTAATGGGGAGGGACAGTTTAAGAATGTTCTTGAGTTGATGACTGTTTATTGATACTGGTGGAGCACGATGGCACTAATGGCACTCGTAACTAGAAAATTCATCAAACTAGTGTGTAACTAGTGTTTTGGAATAAAAAGGTGAGTAATTTACTTGCTCAACCAGAGAAAACAAACACACTGTGAATTATCCCCTGAAGGACTGGAAACACTGTTATCTGCTCCTGCAGTTTTGAGCGCAAATTGGCTTTTTGTCAAGTACAGAAGAATCAAAGACTTGAATTATTTTTTATCAGTGTAATAAAGAAGATGTAATAGGAGCAGCTGACTGCTTTGCAAGTCTATTGGAATGTATAATTCACTAATTTACTGGTTAAGATAGATGTAATATTATGTATTCTCTGGTACTGCTGTTCTTTTAATTTGTGTTTAATGTAAATGCATGAAATGTTTTCATCCTGCTTGCAGAAGTCTTAGGTCTCATCTGCTGTTAGTCTAACCTCCATTCATTGACCTTTTTTATTCTGTGTTAGCAGGGAGCATTGTCTGTCCAAAACAAACACAAGCTGGACAATGTGGCAAGATAACTAAAGAGCTGATTTGCAGTATTACTTACATGACAGACCAGTACACCATGAATTTATCTCACAAGATCATAGCAGACCCACTGCACCCCCTATGGTCTGAATACATACATTTATCTTCAGGGCAGAGATATAGCATAAAAGAGGCATCACATCCTTCAGCATTCAGCTGCTTACCTGATGTCCTTTATAGATTTCCCAAAATGATGCTTTTTTCTAATGTTGCTTATGATTCTCATGTTTTATGTTATATTATGTGCTGTCATGTATGGTTGTTGATGTCTTTCTATGCTTCTTGCACATAACAAGGCAAAAAAGGTTTAAATCATGCTTTCATTAGTTTGCAGTTTTTAAGGTTCTTATCTAATTAGGTAATTTTCTCCTCAGATCCAGGTAGCACTGAGGCACAAGTCAGAGATTGAGCATCATCGTAACAAGATACGTCTGCGCGCCAAGAGGAAGGGCCACTACGACTTCCCTGCCATGGATGACATGACAAGCGGCCTTGCAGATGCGAAGGACCAGGATCGCATCTATCAGAAAGCACAGATACAGATCGATAAGATCCTGGATCCCGACGCCCAGATGGCACCGGTCTTCATGGGATCGAAGAAAAGGTTAAGACTCTGTTTTAGGTCATTGCACTTGATCTGTGCATATGGGTGTGCAGGACTGTATAGAATTATATTGGCTGGTTTAAATAAAAAAAAATAGTCATGAATATATTCATTAAAATTTCTCAATTTTTGTCTTAGTGGTCGAGGAAGGCGCTCTCCTAAACAGAGGATGAAGGAGCAGCTGAATGGAGGCATGACGGAAGCAGACAAGGACCACCTCATCAATGAAGACAGTGATGCTGGTTACAGAAAGTGTCCTGGAGTCAACAATGTGGCCTATGTGGTGAGAAGGACAGGAGAATACCATACTGTATAAACCCTACGTCTGCCCTACCCTAACTGTCCGTAAATACGTTGTGTTCATTCCAGTCGGATCCTGACCAAGGCCCAGCATCCCCTCACAGGAGCCCCTCCCCCACCGATGACGTCTTCATGGGTCCGACTTCCTCTCCACCAGGCCATGCCCCTCCCCCACCCCCCTACATGCCTCCACAGCCCTCCATTGAGGAAGCGCGGCAGCAGATGCACTCCCTGCTGGACGATGCCTTCGCCCTAGTGTCACCCACTTCGCAGGGTAGCACGGCAGGGATCACCCTCCCAGGGGTCAGCACCAACCCCCCTGCCTCCAGCCCCCCGGGCCGTGGCCCCAGACCCTGGGGGCCCTCATATCCAGCACTTGGCCCTTTCAATGGTGTAAGTAGCCATCCCTGTTGCTTATAACTACAGGATACTTTTAATAGAGTTTTAACCATTCAGTCAGTATCATGCTTCATGCTTCTCCATGGCATCTAAAGCTTTTACTGGTTTAAGTTCCGGTAAGTTGTATTCTGTAACGCATCTGTTAATTTCACTAAACAGGAGCCATGCTGAGAGAAACAGGCTCCGTGTTTGCATTTGTGAAAGCAGAACAAGCAAAAAAAGCAAACAGACACATGTACAATCCCTTGTATTTACTATCTCTTCCCTTTCTCGAGTTTTTCTCTGCTCATTCCCAGCATGAAGCCTATAGCTTCGAGTTTAATCGTGTCCTCTTAGGAAACTAATCAGTTAAGTATTCCTCCATCTGTCACCCCCATGGAGCTGCGACCTTACAGCCCCTGTCAGCTATCTACAGCTCCTAAGACTCTACAGTAATATACCCTGCATATGCCTGATCGGCATTAGCTCCTGTCAGTGCAGGCTGGTTTCAGAGAAGGTACAGTCATACAACAGCTCTGAATAATAAGCTCAGCGTAAGCTTTTGTATTTGTTTTTGTACTCATATTTATTGTAGCGAGGTCTGTGCCAAGCAGCACCATACAAAGGCTGGTCTATGCAGTGCCACACTTTGTTAACACATTAAGCCAGGAGTCCATAATACTGCGCATACTGTATTTGTAATGTTTTGTGTTGTGTAAGGAACTGAGACTCGCAGGTACGAGTTATCTATAGCATATCCCCTTCTTTGAAATTCTGAAGGGTAAAGCTGAGATAAAATTAAAGAAAGGTTTTCACTGCCCATGGGCATTATATGAGGAAAAAAGTTATGAGTTGTTTAGAGATGTCTGAGAATTATATTCACGTTACAGGAGACTGTAAAGATTTTTGCCCATTAAATCACTGAGATTAGATTGGCAGTGACGCCTATGTTGGCAGCTTCATGATTAAAACATCAGTGTTTTGCAAATACAACCATGTATTGGATGCTGTGTAAAAAACATAAATAAAAATAGAATGCAATGATTTGCAAATACTTCTTGACCTATATTTAACTGAATACAGTACAAAGACAAGATGTTTAATGTTCAAACCGATTAACTTTATTATATTATTGTTTTTTTGTAAATATACACTCATTCTGAATTTGATGCCTGCAACATTCTAAAATAGTTTGCACGGGGGCATGTTCACCACTGTGATACATCACCTTTTCTTTTTCCAACACTCACTAAGTGACTGGGAACTGAGGACACTATTTTGAAAGCGAAATTCTTTGCCGTTCTTGCTTGATATACGATTAAAGTTGCTCAACAGTCCTGCGGTCTCTGTTGACATACTTTGCGCTTCATACAGTATGGTGCCAAACATTTTCAATGGGAGACAGGTCTTGCTGAAATACGCAGAGATGTCCCTGAAAAATACGTTGTCTAGATGGCAGCATATGTTACTCCACAACACATATATGATATATTTGACTTTCACTTTGCATGATAGAGTCAGTGCCACTTGAGTGATAAAAGGCATTCAGCGTTGGTTTTTGGCCTTGCCCGTTACGTGCAAAGATTTCTCTAGATTCTCTGAAACTTTTAATGACATTATGGGTTGTAGATGGTGAAATCCTTGAATTCCTTGCAATTATGTGTTGAGAAACATTGTTCTTAAACTGTTGGACTATTTGCCCACACCGTTTGTCACCCCATCCATGCTTGTGAATGACTGAGCCTTTCAAGGATGCCCCTTAAATTACCCAAACATGATATCATCACCTTTTACCAATTAACTTGTTTACCTGTTGAATGTTCAAAACAGGTGTTTTTTGAACAGACTTGCCCACTCTTTTGTTGTGTGTCCCAACTTCTTTTAAACATGTTGCGGGCATCAAATCAGAATCAGTGTATATTTACAAAAAAACATAAACATTAAATATCTTGTCTTTGTACAATATTCAGTTGAATACAAGTCGAAAAGTGTTTTCAAATCATTGCATTCTGTTTTTATACGTTTTACGCAGCGTCCCAACTTTTCTGGATTTTGGGGTTTGTGTAGTATTTCATGGTTGTGTTGTGTTATGGAACTAAAAAAGCTGACTATAGTTAATTATCATTGTGGTAATTGAACTTCTCACATGGGTTCTCTCATATTCATACTTAAATGCTTTTTACAGCTACTAATATACATTAATCACTCCTCTCTCTCCTATAGTCCAACAACGTTATTCACCCCAGGTGACACATATAGAAAGTCTTAACAGTGAGCAGTAGAGCCATAAAAAAGCTATTTGCTAGCTCTGCTTTTGCAGGTTCAGTGCATTAATGTACTGTAAAAGGTCAGCCGTAAAACGAAGGATATCCAAGAAACCATGCTTGGTAAAAACAACAATGTACTGTATCCTACAGTATATGAAGGCACACTACTGCTTTGCTTTTATAAGAAACATCAAAATCCACTGTGAACTTTCTTTGTATTAATTCCAATAATTGTATCTGCTATATCTGGACAGAGTATGAAAGCTGTGACATGTTAAGTTTGTATATTGGATATTTTGTAAGCTGATAACACATGAGAGCCACAAATACAAACATATCATTTAGTTCTGCTACTTGTTTTCTGTTTTATTTCATTACTGTTGTTACTCACTCTCTCCTAAGCACCGTGTGTCTTTCCTTGTCTTCCCCAGAGGTTCACTGAGCTGGGCATGTCCCCTCCTCCTGTCCAGGGCCTGATAACAAGGTCAGTAGAGCGGTCGATGAAAATTGAGCATTCGTGTATAAATCAATAAGTAATATGCTTATTTGACGTTCACATCTTCGCACACCAAAGCGATTTCCTATTGATCAGCACGGCCTGATTTCCACCACTTTGCCGGTGGGAATATTTTCCTTTAGGTGCATCCAGTGAGTCGGGCCTCGTGAATAATGAAAGAAGAGTCATCTTTATTTTATTGGTTTAATGGATCAGGCCCAAGCAGTGGTCTCTTAACTGGCTCCAAAAAGGCCTATACACCCTGACACATTCATGTCATAACACGGTGCTGCATTTTTGAGCAGCTTTTTGCATCGAGTCAGTTAATTTTGTAGAAAACAGAGCAGCCTAAATGATGCATTTGTGGTCAAACGACTTATAATCACTGGAAATTTGAACACGGTGGAACTAAAGGAATCATCGGCAACTCTCGGCCACTTGGTTGTACTTTGTGGTTGTGATTTGTAATTTTAAAGGAGGAGTTTGTAAGATTTACTGGTGATATATAGGCAGAATATGGCAGATGTTGAATATAATATTCAAAAGTATGTTAATGAAATGTTAATGTATAATCACCTGAACATAACAATCATTGTGTTTTCTTTACCTTAGAATGAGCTGTTTACGTATATACAGAGAATATACACCTCTTACATAGAGGCTGTCGTGTTGCACAGCCATGTTTGTACCGTAGCCCAGGACAGACAAACCAAACACTGGCTCTAGAGTGCAAGTTTTTTAAGGCACTGTATGTTCTCCTACATGCTTGGAAGTAGAGTGAGGTGAGTTGTTTGCAATCTGCAAGCTCACTGCTAGATGTCACCAAATCCTGCCCGTTTGTCCTTTGAGTTATGTCTTACAGTAAAAGACACTGGAAAATCAGGATGACTGATAACCGTGTTGTTAACATGGTCTTGCTCGCAAACACCCACACAAATATCTATATGCACTGTGTGAACTGTCCCTTAGGGCTGTTCTCTCTCTCACACACACACACACACAGAATTGTATGCAAAACTGTACAATATATGTACACGTTGTCACTGCTTTATTAGAAAATGCTGATTTGATGAAGCTACATTCAATGTAACGACAGGGTGGCTCTGCTGATGAAGTCCTCTGCGGTGGCCTTGGTTAGATTCTGGCTTGTGGCCCTTTGCTGCGTGTCGTCCCCCTTCTCTCCCCCCACTTTCCTGACAGGCGTAATAAAAAAAAAGCGTATAGGTTATATCTCTAGCATAACAAGCAATCAGCTTCTAATGCAACAAACGGGCTGGAGGCAATGTGGCCATACAGATGGCAACCATGAACACATCTTCTCAAGCTCAGCAAAGATAGAGATGTCCTGGGATAGAGTGAATTCAGTGTGGGATGAGGGATTAGTGGTTATAGTGGTTGAATTTAATACAGGAAATAATGTGATGAAAAAAAGATTCTTATTCTCTCGGTGAGAAAGAAGATGTTTTCAACAGAAAATGAGAAAAAATGGATCAGTTTCACAAAAATAAGACATTGGCGGCATATCATTTCTTTAATAATAATGTAAGTTATTTTATCATGCCTTAATAAGCAAACAATACAGTAACCTTTATCATTAGTTGTGAACTGTAGCCCCCTCTTTGCTGCATGTGTCACTGTTTTTTGTTGTACTTGTGTCTGTATAAATTACAATAAAAACTTAAGCGATGAAGGATTTGTCAGTATGACATTTTGGAGACTGAAGCCGAGAGGAATTCCAAACAATTTGTCACAATACATTTTTAATTAAATCGCAACCACGTGAACGCAAATGCATTTCCTTGTGTTTTCAGGCAGGGCCTTGGCTCGAGCTACCTGCCACCAGGAGAAACAGCGGGGCAGTGCGAGCAGCTCCAGCCAGACAGCCTGTACTCCAGCAGGGGCCTCTACGCTGATGAGCTCCCCTCATCTGCCAGACCACGGCCAGTAGGGGGAACTACAGGTACAAGTGGAAACAAACATGGGCTTGTTTTCATGCCTGCTAATACTGTGGGGTTCAGATGCAAACAAATGATGTGCATATGTCTTAATAGAAGTTCCTCTTCTTGCAGCTTTATATAAGCACAAACTCTTTTCATATGAAAAGACAAAAACACACATCTCAACTATTTCTTTTGTGTTTGTCTGTGGCAACGGTGTATTTGAGATCACTTCAGGATCTGGGCCACAGTACAGACACACACCTCCACCCCATGAACCTGTCAACCTGAAAGAGCCTTGTCTCTCTCTTAAATTATTGAGGGAGCTGGCGTGATGCTGCTGCCGTCATGTGACTTACACTAATAGAAATGGATTCTGGCATTTACCATACAGAGTGCAGCGCAGCAGAGACAGAGTGCTTTTCAGACTTTCGCTTTCAGTGATTGCATCAAAGTATATTAAAGGGGCTGCCGAGGATTGAGTGTCAGGAACTGTAGCTCTGATGTGGTGTGTGTGTGTGTGTTTTTGTGTGTAGGCGCCCAGCTCCATCATCTCACACAGGTGGGATTGTCCAGCCGGATGAATGGTTACCCAGCAGGGGTCAGGGCTGCTCCAGGCCACAATGGAGGCATTGGCTGGAACCACTACCATGACGACAATTTCTCCAGGACAGAGCCTGAAAAAGATGCAGTGAGTGAATCACAGATTTCATTTTGTCAAGACCAGGGTCTTGTTTTCTATCCATCAAAACCTGAAATAAAATGAAATGAATGTGTGTATATACAGTATATATATATATACATACACACATTATATATATACAGTATATATATGTATATATTGGGTGGATCTCATATAAAGTACACCACCATGCTGCTGTAATAATATGTAATAATAAATACTCACTATATTACCAAATGTTTATCAGTCCACTGTTAAAAATAGTCCCAAATTTACTATTTAATCCAGTTTGAGTAATGTTTGCTAAAAAGCACTGGTGCCCATCCATTTAAGGAAATTACAGTGCTTTTTATAAAAATAAAGCTATATATTTGTGACCCAATTTCAGAAATAAACTTAGGAACAAATGTTCTTGGGGCTGAGAGTGACAGCCAGGCTTGAGAAAGCAGAAAGTATTAAGAGACAGATATTGCTGGTTCTGATCTTTTCTTGGAAATGTGAAATAAGGCCAGCTTTATCCTCATGTAAAATATAAATAAAACGCTTATGTTTTTGCTCCAATTTTTCATGGGTTGATGTAAAAAAATAATTCTGTGCACACAAGAGGTTTGTTTCTCTCAAATTTTGTTCACAAATTTGTTCAGATCTGCCTCTCCTTTGCCAAGATAATCCATCCACCTGACAGGTGTGGCATATAGACATGCTCATCAAAACAGCAGGATTATTGCTTTGGACTGGCTGATTGTACTCTCCTGGGGGGAAAAAACTCTGTAGCCATATGTGAAATAGCCTTCGTTTAGTGCCTGATAAATGTCATTTCCAAGATAAAACTGCACATTTTAGAGTGGTCTTTTATTGGTGTGACACTGAGTGCTCCCATGCTTCTTTGTCCACATTTTTTATTTAGTTTTGTCATTATTTTGTCATGTCATTCCATCATATGTGCACAAAAAGTGTGTATTAAGTGCCTGTTTGAGGTAAGATAACTCATTACTTATCTTGTTCGTTAGGAACTAACCGTTGCTGCTTTTCCTCCATCCCGTACACAAAGAGGTGCTGCACCTGAGAGGAGTGTAAGCCTGTTTCCATGCAGAGGAAAATAAACCTTTTGTGTGAATAAAAGAATTTCTTACTTCAACTCATGATAAATGGGAGCAAAAACAAGTGCTATATTTTTGTGAGTGTATGTGTGCTTTTCTCAAAGTGCTATGCTGCTTTGAAAATCTTTTCTAGTTTCCTCTAATTTCTCACTCTGTTTCTGTCACTTGATAGCCTTTTTACATGTTTCCTATATTTTCTTATCTATTTTTTCCCTCCTCCTCTCTCTGTTTCTCCTGCTGCTTGCTCTTCCTTCCTGCCTTTCAGTTCCTGGAGTGTCTTCCTGACTACTCGCCCTCCTCTATCTTCCAGACACCCAGAAGTGGTATCAGGGAGCCCTCGGCGCCCCCTGTCCACCTAGACACCCCGGGGGTGGGCTATCTGTCAGCTCCGCCGCCGCTGGATACGTCTCCTCCTACCCACTCCTCCGCCTCCCTGATCAAGGCCATCAGGGAGGAGCTGTTGCGCCTCTCCCAGAAACAAGCAGCTGTGCCCAGCTACCACAGCTGAAGCCCCGGCCTCTAACCAGTCATGCCACTGACCCTGCCTGCCTGCTTCGCCTAATCTGACAATACTTCCCATGGAAGTCCCCGAGGGTGTACAGCAGAGAGATAGTCCTGCTAAAGTGAAGTGAAAAGGTGGCTGATAGAGATTTCTACCTGAAGAGGCTGCCCTGAACGACAGGATGGTTGATACAGCTCTGAGAATCAGATCAGCTGCAGTTTGTCCAATCAGAGACAGTGTAATGAAATGAAGAACTATATGAACAGTATATGCTGGACCTTTTAAAATGAGATGACATGACATGTCTGGACTGTCCATGTGTCTGTCCTGCACTTCATTGTGGATCAGGGAAGGATCATGCCAAGTTCTGGCCACTGTGGATCCACAATCTGGACTTCTTTGAGATTTTGCTGCATTTCTCCAGACCCAGTATTCTGTGTCATCGTTTCATTCTCATGCTGCCTTCACTAAACAAATATACTCCCTGAGACACATGTCATTTGAAGAAACTTTTTTCTTACATTACTTTAACTACCGTAAAGGTATTTGTTGTTTTCCGATGCAGGCCCTTAACCTCTTCATCACCATCAGGTGCTACTTCCTGTTTTCTGCCATGATGAGCCATGCTATGCCTTGACACTGTGATGTAGATTGCCTCATAGACATATATATTTAGATGCTTCATTGACCGCTTCAGCCCACTGCTGCAATACGTCAACACTGCCTCCATATTGGACAGGGCAAGAATGGTCTGATAACAGAAACGAGAAAATAGGGGAGCTGCGTTTTTTTCCGGAAAAAGCACTTTAACACTTAACAATTTCTCGACCAATCATTTTCATTTTCAACGGTTCATGATCCATGTGGAGTGATCCCCTGTGCCCAGAGGTTGATGCCCAGTAAAAAGGCACTGAAAACGTATTTTATCCACATTTTAACATAGAGCAGAGTGTGCTCCAGAGCCAGCGAGCATCTCACTCTGCTCCGGTCTGTCATCCCACAGACTCCCTTCACTTAAACCAGCAGCTGGGAAGCAAGACACGCCAACTTCTTTATTTTGTGTGCAAAATAGGGATGATGACAATTAAATGATAATAGATTAATCGGTCGTTAAGAATTTGATTGATTAAGTAAAATTTAGTTCATCTATCAAAACACTTCATGGGCTATTTAACACTGTTAAATATTAAATATATTCCATCTGTTGCTGTGGAAATAAAACCTTGGTAGAGGGAGGAAAAAACACATTTGGTATTGTTTGATATAAGCAAAATTTCTGTTTTTTTAAATAATGCTTAATCAATTAATTGATCGTTAATGTTACCAGTGATTGATTAAAGACAGTATACAATTTGCAACCCTAGAGCAAAATGTACATTTACTGCCACTAGACAACTTAAATCCTTCTGCTGTGATTGCCATCACCTACATGTCATGAGCACAGCAACCGGCACACTCTCTTTTCCTGTCTCTCTTTTGCTCATCCACACTTACTGCGCGCATGCACACACACACACTGCTGTGCTTATGCATCATGTTGATGGAAAAGAGATCAGGCCTATTCACACATATTGAAACACAACCACAATCTGCACATAAGGTTCAGCTGCTCATTTGCTGCTGACGCACGACAAGACAGATCCTATATAGACAGATGAGTCTAGACAAGGGGTCTGTTTTTTCCCACTCCATGTATATTCTAACCCCTTAAATATAACATGACTCATTGAAATCGGTTGAGAGATGTAAGTTTTTGTATTTTTGATCCAGAAAAAAACGCGGCTCCCTGTTTTACTTGCATTTGTTAACAGGCCGGTCTTGCCCTGTAGGGTGGCGACGTCGACATACAATCCAAAGGCCAATGCAGCGTCTACATGTATATGTCTATGGTTCACCTGACCTAATCTACTGTACGAGCCTAGAGTGAGGTCATAGTTCACAGCCAGCGAGCCAGTTCAGACAGTAGGCACAAGGGGGCATCCGTAGAGACTAACAACACTTATAAACACTACCTATTCTTTCCGTACTTACTGCAGTAGCACAGAGTTAGTCTGAGTTGATTTTTTTTTTTTTTTGACCTCTTGACTTACAGTACATGCTGGTTTTTGGACAACAACTTGCATTCATGTCCTGTGTTTTTATTTATTTATGTTTAGTAGCTAACAGACAGCTAAAGAAACGTGGAAAAAAAAATGGCCTTGAAATTACTTTAATCTTCAAACATGACTTCAGAGGCAGATGTTAAAAAAAACAGAGTATGTACTCGACAGTTAGGGCGTATTGTATTGTATGTACTCAGTATTTGGTATGATTTGATGCACTGCATGCAGACTACTTGGTACAGCTCAGGTCATTCAAAAGAGATTCCTTGCGGACAAATCAGTGTTAAGACAGTGGAGGACGAAGCGTTAATGAGGAAGTCACAGAGACCAGTGATCTGTTTTAACATGAACCTGTATTATTGACTACGTATTGAAGAACAATCTCTGTTTCATGCAGTATTCAAAGTTTGCTTTGCCTTTTTGTTAGCACAGTAAAGAAAAAAAAAATGTGTTCTGTATTTGTTGTCATTTATGGTTTACTTCAACCAGTCACGGCTATGTGCTTTTTTTAAAATTTCTTTTACCTTGCCTCATGTAATTTTGCTCACCTTAATTCTCTCTTAGTCATTGTACTGGTTTGAAATCATTCTAGGTTGTCTTTTTTTTTTTTTTTTTTTTTTTTTTTTACATGACTCCTCCCCCGATATGTTGTGATGTTTTGGGGCCTGAAGTGATATTTTATTTAAATGAAATAAAAGAGAAAAATTATGGATTTTAAAAGCAGGGCTTTAAAACATGTCTCGGAGTGTGTACCAGTATTATGTGGTGGATTGTAAGTCTCCTCTACACAAGCACCCACATTTGGCAGCGAGCTGAAACACTCCAAAGATTTTACCAGAGCGTACTTCAAATCCTTTTTGTGCTTGCAATGTGATGTGCCTTTTGGACTCACCTACACAGATGAAGATACAATGAGGGTGACAGAAATTCTTCGTACTGTCACTCATCTTGTCACGTAGTATCCAAAGCTGTTATTGCCAGCTTAAATCACAACAAGCAGTCTTATAAAATACCTATATATGACATTATGGCTGCTGATCTGTTGAAGCCGACATGAAAAATCATCCAGGTAACCGTAATCAAACATGGTCATTGCATGAAGTTTCCTTGGGTTCATCTCTGGTTTTGCATTTCACCTCTTGTGTTACCAATCTCACACTGTATGCCTCCATCTGCTGGTTCTGTACTGTAACAACAGCCCATCCTTTTGTGCTCATCCTCAGTTCTTCTTTTTTTTTAATTTTTTTTTTTTAGCGGTGTTCCTTTTGTTCATCTAATTCTGTGTCATGTAATTTGTGAAAATGATCTGTTGGCTGGCCCAACTTTATGTTTGATTGATGTTGCATGCTTAATTATTGTATTTCTTTTGTTTGTTTTTGCGCATGCTGTTCCAAAATTCTTGAAATACAA
>JAJHUR010140489.1:11981-25350 GCA_027495735.1 Lutjanus campechanus | reverse complement strand
CTCTGAATACACACACTCTGGACTTTTGAGTTTACTGTCTGCCAAACTCCATTAACATATTGCTCAGTTTAACCATTACAAACATCTACTCCATCTACAAGATTAGTAATGATTTCTTCTGACTCATAAAGAGACACTTACTCATTTGGCAAACATCAATTTGAACTCTAATAAAGTGAAATGGGCAAACAAGAACAGTCTTTCTGTCCCAGAGTAGAAGGTTCAAAGGGAGACACAGCAGCTGTTGTGACAGAGAAGCCAGTAATTCAACTTCTCTGATCTCTGATGACATATCATGCTCATTTTATTACAGTAAATATATTACAGATTTCTCCTTTAAATAGGGATTTGACCTATTTAATACGCTGTCTGTGGCTCCAACTTGCTATTTGGACTGTAGGTCTCATTTTTGAACGCCAGGGTCTTACATATTTCTCATTTAATTTTCTTTCAGTTCTTATACATGATCACCATAGTACATCCTAAAAGTGAGACCTTTTAAATGTATTTTCAGTTAGCTGAATAGTTAAAACACATCATACGCCCTCATCGCATCAACATCCAAAGCACTGTTGCAGGTGTTGTACTTACCACAAGCAGCCAGAGGGTGTCAGTACAGTACAAGAAAACCGGATCTGCTTCCTCCACAACAAAGGCTGCTCCCCTGACTTTGGATGACGTAATCCCTTCCCGAGGATCTTTGTGAGTGTTTCATGTGGTCTTTAGTGTTGATGAATGAATTGTGTGAAGTGTCATGGAATAATGAAAGGGGATGTGTATAATTATGCAATGTTGACTCACCGTGTTTGTGATGGATGAGTGATTCCATGTTGATTAGCAATGCGTCTGATACACACTGGGTATGATTTTTTATGAGCAATAGTCAGAAAATAAAAAAACAGAGATGCTCACTAGGCTGTATCATACAACATAAATGGAAATTTGCACTGATGCTGCGAACAAGGCTGCATTTTCCCCCCAGACTGATGAAGTGGATCAGCTGTAGCTACTTTGGTGTCAATCAAGGTCATTAGCTACGAGCTACTGTTGTGGGCTTATGCCTCCTCTTGTGGTGAAGGAGTACTTCCTGCTCATGCAGTGAGTTCTGTCTCATCCCATCAGACGCTTCTCTCCTCTAATCCCATCACAGGATCTAAAGCCACTGAGTGAAGCAGCTAAACGGTCAGCAAAGCTCCTGAACTCCAACTGCAGGGTGTGTTGGAGGGGAGGGGAGGCAAAGGACTGCACACAAGTCAGCAAGTATGAGACAGAGCAGTCATTGCATTGATCTTTTCACATCCTGACTGTGTGGGGTTTTTTTGTTTTTTTTTATAGCATTTGAATCAGAGGAAAGAGAGGATTGTTGACTTTTCAGGTGATCACCTCCTGCTGCAGCTGTGTCCCCTCAGGCCTGATCTCCTGCTGGTCTTAAGCTATTTAACTCTGGTGTCTTCCATGACTGTTGGTCCACACACAGAGGACAGAACTGCAGCTAGAGATGAAAGTGTGCACATTTTAGTCTGCATCATTAACTTAAACATGAGCAGATTGGTGTCAAATCATCTTAAAGTTCAGGCTTTACTTTCTCTGCGTATAAATTCTGCAGCTTTAATCTACGTATGTGTCATCAAAGGTGGGGAGGAACTTCATACAATACTTTGTTTCTCTACTTCAGGTATCTGAAAACATTTCAACACAACTTTCTACTTTAGTTTTAATGCATTTTATTTTAATTTTGCAGCATTATGTGCCACCTTCCCAACATCAAAACTGCATATCATGTACACATCACACATGACAGATGGAACAAGACGAAAATGATGCAGCAAGACAAGACAAAAACTACTTAAAAGAATGTAACAGGATATAACAATATGAGAATGACATATGATGAATTACGTAGCAAGACAAAAGCAATGTAACAAGACACAAATGATGCAATAAGACAAAAACAAAGCAACAAGAAGAAACTATGATAAAGACAACATAGACAAATTACACAACCAGACAGAAGCAACGTAACAAGACTTAGATGACTCATTAAGATGAAAACAACGCAACAAGACAAAAACAACAACAACAACAAAAAGACATAACAAGACATAACAGGGCATAACAACATGAAAACAACGCAAGAAGATTAATTATGTAGCAAAACAAAAGCGATGCAGCAAGACAAAAACAACATAAAGGACGGAATAAGATGAAGATTACATAAAAGCTGCAACAAAACAAAATATGACAACAATGTGACAAGATGAAAAGGATGTAAAAAGATGAAAAATGATGAAAAAGGCATTAAATGACATAAAAGACTTAACGAGATGAAAACAACATAAAAGACATAACAAGACATGACTATGAAAACAACGTAACAAGACGACAAAGAAGTAACGACAAAAGTGCGTAAAAGACATAAGATATAACATGAAAACAAAGTAACAAGATAAAAATGGATTTAACAAGATATGACAAGACAAAAATTATGTAAAAGACATAAAATGACTCAACAAGATGCAAACAACATAAAAGCGTAACGAGACAGAAACGATGTTGCAAGACAAGACACAACAACGTAGACGAATTAAGCAACAGGACGTAAGCGACATAACAAGACACAAATGACTCATCAAGATGAAAACAACACAGCAAGACAAAAACAACACAGCAAGACGTAACAAGATATAACAATGTGAAAATGGCATCACAAGACGAATGCAAGGTAACAAGACGCAAATGACGCAACAAGATGAAAACGACATAAGAGATGTAGCAAGACAGAAAATACTGTAAAAGACACAAGATGAAAACTATGCAACAAGACGAAAACAACATAAAAGACATAAAACAAAACAGTATCTTCACAAGTAACTTCTACTTGGGTAAAAAATGTGTGTACCTCTGCCACCTCTGTGTGTTATTGATTCATCACCACTGATGATCTGCATTTTAAATATTTTTTTTTCTCATGCCTGCGTGTTTCTGTCCTTGTAAATGCATTTTTATTGTTGCATTCATGCGGCCAGCTCTGTGTCTTCTTCTCATTCTGTCTCTCTCTTGTCCCCTGTGGGGCTTAAGAGTGTCCCATCCCGTTGAGTCTGGCTGCCCCTGGCCCTCCTTGTGGGGTCTAACACCACACACACACACACACACACACACACACACACACACACACACATACACACACATACACTCACACACACACATACACACACAGACACAAGAGTAATCCTGTCTGTGTGCTGTCCCAAGTCTAACCCAGTCCAGGGTAGCACAACAAGAGCACACCCAGGAGTTAATCTGGATCATGACGGTAATTACTGCCCGGGTGTCCAGCCTGTAGGAGGTTGTGGAGGGGGGGTGAGGGGTTGGGGGGCAATTGTCCACTAAAGGGAGGAGTCAAATAAGCAGTTCTACCCACTGACCTTGGAGAAAAGTATGAGGGAAGGAGGAGGGAGGGAGGGAGGGAGGGAGGAGAGAAACAGAGAGGGAGGCAGAGCAGATCCAGGCATTAGCATACTGACAGAGTTCCAGCACTGCAGATCTCTCTCTTCTGTCTTCAGATACTCTCGCTTTTTAAGTCAGCTGGCGAGAGACAAGAAAGACAAGAAAGACAGAGCAGGGCAGGGAGGAGGACAAGAAGTGTGAAACAAATCCTTTGACAGATGAGAAAAAGAAGATATCTGCCTTGTCACTGATCCTTCAGAAGCACTTGTGAGTACAACTGTGTGTGTTTCTAGCTGTGTGTTCTGTAATGAGAGTCACATCTCAGGAATTTATGGATGCAATAGGAAGGAATTTCCCGTGGACGTCTTTCCACACTGTTCGTTGTTGTAACCAAGGTATGTGTTTGTTGACATGTGTGTGCTGTGTGCACGGTGTCTGTCAGCGTGTGCGCTCTGACTCCACAGCACATGTCGTCCGTCCAGCTGCCTGTCAGAGACAGACATTCCTGTGGTTTGATGACGATGGCAGTTGCAGTGGTGTTGCAGTGGGAGGATGTATGTGGTCCTCGCCCTCCTTGTTTACCAGCATGCATGGCTGCTTTATTATGAAACGCTCTGGCACGCCGCGTCCTTACACAGCATCAGAGCTGCTGCTGCTGCTGCCTGTGAATCAATGACAGCAGCAGCAGGATCGGTTGGCTGAGAGAGACACTGCAGCAGCAGCAGCAGCGGACAGGCATCTTCTGCAGCATCCAGCTATGTGCCAGCTGGCACATGCGGTAACACTTAATGTGAGCATGAGACTGTCATAACCATGTCATGACACCTGTTATGAACAAGGAGTATTTTGGAATGTTTATGACTGTTGTCGTAATGTGTCATTTGGCCAGTTATGTTATTTTTAATGCCAAGTTGACATTGTTTCAGAAGTCTTTGTTATGATAACTTGACATGAACCAAGACACCGTAACTTGTTGATGTCTTTGTCATGACAGCCTGACATTATCAGGCTTAACTGTTAAGCTTTATGTCTAACCATACAACTGGCCTTATAACATGTAATAGCATCTGTATGACAAGTCCTAAAGGTACCACCTTACTTGAAGTAAAGGAAATTATGCATTGCGCTGTTCCAACTGCATTTGCCAGTGTAATAAAAAGTTACTAAATAACATCTTTATGACAGGTCAGGGAAAACATTCATGACACACTTATAATGGTCCCATGACAGCCAATGTGAAAACCAGCCACATATGACATTATAATGAGCTAAACACTTTCTTTAGGTTTGATAAAGTCAAGTTGTCATAACAAAGACACTGACAGGTTGAGTTGTCTCCGTTAATTTGTCAAGTTGTCAAGTTGATAAATGTCAAGAAAGACCTCTTAGGCAGTGTCAACTTTGCAATGTCATGACATACAGTAATTGAACGAATGACATTGAGTCATAAACATTCATAAAGATGCCATCATGCTCATGACAGGTGTCATGACATGATTATGACAGTGTAATAACACTCTTATGCACACCCCCTTCAAATAAAGTGTCATCCATGCTCCTGTCACAGAGGGATGTCACTCTCAGGCTCTCTTGTGTGGATGTATTTATTTTTTACAGGAAAATTTATTGCAGTTTTCATCATTTTCTTCTGTTTTTGTGACCACCAGTCCAGTGGCGATGGTGTCACTGCAGCTCCTTTGCCCCCTCCTCTCCTCTTTCCCATCATCTTCCTCCTCTGCTTCCTCCCTCCCTCCCAGTGCAGGTTATCTTCGCTCTGTAATTGGGTCATTTTCTCATTTCTCTGTCTGACGCTGGCGTCAGGAAACACAGCGAGAGTGGGAGGCAGGGTTGTGAGGGCCTGATTTTTTCTGAGCTAGAGGTGCAGAAACAAAAAGGTTGTGAGGAAAAAGTTCGATTTTGCACATGCGTGTTTGTGTGTGAGCAGACACGTGTGACGTAACAAAGAGGAGGCATGGTCAGGCATTGTCTGTGTTTATAACACATGAACAAGCATCTGTGGGAGTGAAGGTTAGAGAAGGAAAGAATACAATGTTTTCTTTTATGCCGGTGGCGAGCGCTGCCCTACTTGCTTGCTGCATGACACCGAGCTCTATTTTCTCTGAGGTTAGGACCAAAAGTAACTGTTTTTCTTTCGCTGCACCATTACTCTGTGCTGGTGTGTCAGGTCAGGTAACTCGTGTTTACACAAACTCTCTGTCGCCAGTGGACGATCCCCGTCCTCAAGGTCACAGCGCAGGTTATCTCCGTCTCCCTCCCCGCCTGCCCACCAGGCTCTACTGTATCAGAAGACACAATGTGATATTGTGCTGCTGCGCTGTGCTGAGTAGGAGGCAGCGCTCATGTGATGTTCAAGGGGGAGGTGAATAGCTGTCATTCATAGGAGAGCGCCCGTTTGCTCGGCAGCTGCCCTCCTATCTGACTTCAGACACCGATCCTGCCTGTCAGCTGCTGCCTGACTTCTTCCACAGCCGAACTGTTGTCCCCTCGGTCAGAGAGTTTGACACATTAAGCATTTGTATTGGGCTTGATAAGAGGCGTGGCGGAGTGACAAATGGGATTAAAGGTCCAATCTGTAACATTTATGGGGATTTAATGGCAGAAATTGACTATAACATTTATATTTGTGTTTTCATTGGTGTAAAATCACCTGAAAATAAGAATTGTTGTATTTTAGCTACCTTAGAATGAGCTATGGTGCAGGCGCAGATCCTCTTCCATGGAGGCCACCATGTTTCTACAGTTGCCCTGAATGGACAAATCAAACACTGGTTCTAGATACAGCTTTTTGTATTTCAGGGCCTCTGTAGGACCTCCTGCATGCTTGGAAGGGGAGTGTTAGGTGAGGAGCATTCTGTCAGTTGCAATCTCTTGCCTCACCACTAGATGCCCCTAAACCTTACACACTGGTCCTTAAAGTGTTAATTTCAGAACAATGTGTATGCTATTATTGGATTAGAATTATTGATACTTTTCATGTGTACATCACGTTAATGTTGCTAAACATTCAATTAAAAATAATAAAGAAGTACAATATTTGTCTCTGAACTATAGTGGAGTAGAAGTATAAAGTAGCAGAAAATGGAAATATATGAGTAAAGTGTACTTAAAGTCTGTGTTAAGGGAATTCAGAGTTTTTCTGAAAATTAAAGAATGAGAACTTTGTAGTACCGAATTGTGGAGTTAGACTGTTAAACTGTTGCTCAGGATTTCTGTGTTTAGGATTTTTTGGGTGGACCTGAAACATGGCTCGGTGACGTGCCGGAGCCATGGTCCGGCCAACGCTACATGAGCCCCAGGAACTGACACACAAACAACAACGCCTTGCCCTCCCCTCGCCCTCCCCAATGGTTGGTTACAAATGTACCTTCAGCAAATCCAAATCAGCCCAGCAGTTCACTTCAGCTCACTTCAGTTCCGACAATCTGATACAGATGGGGGAAAAAAAACAAAAAAAAACCAACATCCTGTCCCCGTTCTCTGGCTCTGGTGATGAGTGAGTGAGTGGTGTTTGACACTGAGACAGTGGAGAGGACACCCCCCCCCCCACAGCATTTCAGAGAACGGAAAACTGCTAATTTTTTCATGATTTTGAGGCCTAATTTTATATACTTGGTGTTTTCTTTAACTATTCAAATTTGGCTGGGTGGTTAATAAAACGTTTCTGTCATGGTTCTGGTTTTTCTTAGTCACTTCCTGTTTTATTTTGTTTTCCCTTGTGTGTCTTTGTTGTTTTTACTTCCTGTCTTTGTCTGTTTTCCCGCTCTTTTTGATCACTAATTATTTTCACCTGTTCTTGACTGCCCTCACCTGTGTCTCGTTACCCTCCCCTCCCTAGTGTATTTAAACCTGTGTCTTTGCCTCCTTGGTTGCTAGTTTGTCCTCCTCAGTTTGTCAGTATCCTAGTGTTATCTTGTGGATTTTTCACTGTACGTTTTTTTGTTTGGTTATTATACTTTTGACGGCAACCAGTCTTTCTCCTGTTTATGGTTAAGAACTTGTCAGTTTGTGTGTGTGACAAGATCACATATTTACTATTACTTTACACAAACTTTAAAAGTAAAATCAACAGGATTTGTCCGAGCTATTCGTAAATGCAAATGCAGAGATTATTCATTGTTGCTTCTCATTCCCAGGAAATCAAATAGTGACGTTTTGGGTTGGTAAAGCATCCACAGCACAGCAAAATAATTAGAAAATAAGGAAAATAAAGGTAGAGCGTATGGCCTCTGCAAATACAGACACCGCCACACATTATGGGTCATAGGTGATGATCAGAAGGGATTATTTTTCTGAGACTATGCATTGTTTTTGTTTTGTTTTTTAGGAAAATGTTGCATATTATGCCTTTTAAGAACAGTGTTTTTCACCACCGGTGGTGCACCACGCCTGGTAGTTGTTCAGGTTCAGGTATTTTGTTTGTCGCGAAGGTATTTTGTGAAACTTTATAAAGCTACCCAGTACGCCACAGCTGATCATCTGACAGCGTTAATCCCTGCTGGCGGACACTGGATCTCTCTGCACTGCTGCCCTGCAGACCACAGCCTCAGTCAGCAGCAGCAGCAGAATGCAGCTCTGGCAGGAGCAGTCAGCCAACTGTTAGTGTGTGTGTGTGTGTGTGTGTGTGTGTGTGTGGGAGTGTGTACATAAGAGAGGAGACTTCTGCAGGATGGACAGTGAAACCATTTCAAACCATTTCACTGAGTGCATTTTACCTGTTCCCCACAGCAGAACTATGCATGTCGCAGCAGCAGCAGCAGTGCAGATAGAGGCAAGTTAGAGGAGGTAGACTGTTTGATCAAACCATTAGCACGGAGTGAATGAGAAAGGGCTGAAAAGGGTAACAAAAAAAAAAAAAAGATTGATGAGGAGGGGGAGGTGTGTGTTTGTGTGTATGCAGGGATCACATACATGTTTTTCTATGCATGTACAACATGTGTAGGCCTTTTTTCATGACCTGTCCGGACGATAATCAGCAGATAATCCTGTTAAGCTATTATTTCTCTAAAAGCTTTGTTTTGGTCAGCAGATGGTCCCTGCAGGGGTGTATTTTGTCTGGTCTGACTGTTCTTTTGTAGCTCACTGTTGACTGCACAACTGACCTGCACAGTAGTAATTTGTCATTTCGTCCATGTTCTAAAAAAAAATGCAGCTTTTGTTGAAGATTTCTTTCATTTGGTTACTTGTGGAAGTAGATGGAAGTTTTTTTTTTTTTGGAGCACAGAGTATCATTACTGTGATCCCTGTAGACTTACTGTGGACAGGCTGTGACTAAACATTGCTCTATAAATAATCTCAGAATTTGTGTCTGAATCTGATGGTATCTATGGAACAACCACAGGATCCAAAACATTTTGGGCACCACTTTGAAACTCTAGTTAGAAACATTCTCAGCATCTTTTTCTCATTCCATCAGACAACTTGCTACCCATCGTAAACAACGGGGATACAAAGTTGAACATTTCATTCTCATCTGAGGAAAATTATCTCGGGTCTGTGCGTGGTTTATGAAAACTCCATCCAGATTAACAGCTTTTTATTATTGTTGCCTTCATGTTCCTTTTGGAGTTCAGCTAATATCACCGGGACACATCAGTGTGACTGCAGCCCAGATTCAACGCTGCTTCAGCTCATTTGTCGAGATTTGTTGTGCTTCTATGCTGGATTTGTCTTGCTGATATGCAGCCCCCAACAGATCACCACTCTCTCCTGCTTCTCTGTACGTAAACATCTGAAACTGACTTTTTCATGTCGGAAAACCAAAAGGTTTTTTTTGCACTGTCGGCAGATATGGTTGTGGTCAAGACCACCTCAATCTAGTAGATGAGTTTAGCAATCACAAAACTATATCAGTAACCCTCCACACAAAGCTCTCCTCAGTCCTCAGTTTGTACACATTTACATAAATGAATACAAAACAATAAAGAGTATAAAAAAAGATTCCTAACAAACTGAATGGAAAATATACACACTGTAAAAAAACATTAAATGATGAGTAAAATGAATGTATTGTGCAGAGTTCAATTAACTCTTTAAGTTTCTAAAGAAACATGATCAGAATATCAGCAAATTTCCCAGCAGGCATTGTCTCTTACACTCTTTAAGATAAGTCATGGTTGCTTGTTCTCACAATCATGAAGATGCTGCAAACACATTTTCTCAAGTACGCTACACGTGAATTAAGTTTAAGTTTATTTAAGTAGGAAACTTAAAATTTTAAGGCAGCCCTAAAACCTTTTTAAGTTAAAACAAGTTGTATATTTTTACACAGTGCAGCTCAATAAACTGATTTAATTAGATTATTTTGCTTGTAGTATTTATTTATCCGTTAAACAGATGTACAGATTTTTTCACATAATGAAACATCCATGAGCTCATCACCGCAGCAACAGTCAGTCATTGTTGTTTTCATACCCTCCCCCACTAAGCCAGTCACGACTGCTTGCTGGATGTTTATTTGACTCTACAGGACTCGTGTTAGGTGTCCCACTTTCATCCTTAAGCATGGATGAATGTTGTTAGTCTTCGGGGGGAACTGACACATGTTAAGGACACGCTGGAGGAGAACAAGACCTTAGCACAAGTGAGTTACATTTTCCAAGATGAAGGGCAAAAAAAGAAGAACCATAAATAGGGAAGAGTGAGGTCAAATTTTATTTATGTTGTCCTCTAGGCAAGGAAAAATGAGACAATGAGGGATGTCTCCTATCAATTGAAATAAGAATTTGCCCCAGATTAGGGGTAGGTTGATCCAAGTCAGTGGGTAAATTGAGCCATCTGGGGGCAAATTTACCTTTAAATACATTCTCCCTGTCCAAAGATTTGTATTTCTTTTCATAAAATGAACTTAACTTAAAACAAATCAAATAAAGATTAAAGCAACATCGTGTAAGATGTGGTGCTTTTTGTGATTTGGTGGCCCCAGTGCAATTTGCTGAAACAGCTGTGTGCATTTTTATGATTTCATGAGTTACAATCAAAAAACGGCAAGTCGACGGCTTTGCTAGCAACTAGTAGCTAGCTGGATAGCTAACTCAAAGCAAACGCAACAAATGTTCAGAGTTGCCCAGAAACAAGGGATGGGTCAATTTACCCACTGGTTCATCTTACACCTCTCCCCACTACTGAAGACAAACAGGGCAACAATTTTCTCAAAAAATAATAGGTGGCCATTAAAATAGATAAATGGCCTGATGTTCGGTTATGAGCTGTATGCTCATTGAACTGGAGAGGGAACATACCTATGTCCACCATATGATCATGTCAGTACACTGCTGACCCTGTATCAGATTTCTGTTTTAATACACTTGCATCACCCACAGGAACATTTTCAATACGACAAACATTTTTGATTTAGACCAATGACACACACAAGCAAAACCCATTAACCGTGACTGTGACCTTATACAAATGCCTCGTGTGAGAACAATTGTGCGTGTGCATGGCAGTAAACAAATTCAACAAAGACGAAAAGAAAGCCGGGTAGAGTTTTTCTCTCAGAGGCGGTGGTGTTTCTAATAGACAAAGACACATCTGTTGTAGTTTACATTGCAATCATGACTGTTCAAGGGTTCCAGTCCCTCATGTCAGATGTGTTGCCTGCTGCCTGCACGTCCTCTGTTTATACCTGAATCACACTGAACTATTTGGGATGTCAGTGACTTGTGTGGGTGATGGTGAGAAATACGTCAGAGGGCACTGTGGCTTGAAGAATGTGACACTTTGGCCACATTTGTCTGTATATTTATTAAATAATGAAAGCATTAGTCCTTGGGAGATTATTTCATCTTAGGCATCCGAAACTGCTTGGCTCAACAGCAGCCAAAATCCTTTAGACCTGGCTGCAGACTTTGGCGTGACTCTTGATGAGGGATGAGCCAAGGGCCACTTACAGTGCCAAAATCAGCCACAACCAGCAAATCTGGCAGCTATGAGACCGGAGCCAGTGTTGTTTTAAAGTGTGTTATCACCATTAATTTAACAACTTTACCTTAGCAACCTTAGCCTCGACCTCAATCATCTGTCTTCTCAGGAACTTACCCTGAACCTAACCTCGCTCTAACCCCAATCAATTGTCACTGTGACCCTTTAACCGCAAGCTATTCCAACCGCAGAGGGCATCACTACGGGAAACACATGGAGAAAGAAGGAGAAACAGACTGTGACACAAAATTGGCTCACAATTGGTCCTGAGGTGCTAAAACATGGACGGTAAACACCAACATTCAACTGCAGTTGGTCCAAATCAGATACCTGGCTTACGTTCAGTTTATTACCAAAATAACGTTCTGTATTAAATTTCTGTTTTCCTTGTTCATGTAGGAAGTGCACATGTTTGACAAGGATGAGGCTATGCTTAATTCAGCGTGAGGTGAACATATTTTACTCACCCAACAAAGCCAAGTTACTGCAGCCTTAATGGCTGCAATTAAACATGTAATATCAATGTAAAACTATAACCTGGGTAATTATCAGTGTTTTTATATTAACAATGGATCAATGACTACATGTAATATGAAAGCAGTCACTTATAAGAACAAACCGACGGAGAACTATAACCCAAATGGAGAAAATACAGTAGTAGAGCACATTCTTCTGGTGGGGACCTAAATCAGAGCTAAAAGGAGTCTGAGCTTTAACTTGATTCTTCCAGAAACAAAACTTCAAATCAATGCTAGTTAGTTCACGCGTGCTGGATGTGTAAACAGGAACTTATTTGCTTGCATATTATCCAGACTAACTTTATCATACATTAATGTGTCAGTAGCTGTGTTTCAACGTAATTGTTGATCAGATTTCTTGAAAAACGGGAGAAAAAGAAAATGTGAAATTTGCTGCTCCGGAAATAAAACCAGTTATTTGCAAACCACCAAAAAACTCAAAGAAGAAACAAAACAAGTTGCTTTAGCCATCTATGAGAAAACATAGAGGTTTAGGATGTTAGAATGTTTTTTTCAATTGAGTTTAAGTTTGTAGCTGCAAGTTATAATAATTCTTTCATGAGATTGAGGGTGGAAACAGCCTCTTCTTCTCTCAAAGCAGAAACAGCTGATTAGTAATATGAGTTTAATGTTCAGTACGTCATAACTTCGAAAAAGGTGAAATTTCCCATTAAATGCATCAACTCTTTTTTTAAAAAGCAAAAATCACCTCTAGCTCTAGTGTAAAAACTTTTTTGCAAAATTGAGGAAGTTTTGTATAATTTTGCAGTTTCCATCAAGCTTGTATGTTCTGCTGCCCCCATGTGGCCAAAATAACAAAAACAAACAATGCAATGTTAACTTTAAAGCTAGTTGTTTCCAAATCATAAGTCTTGCTTTAAGATGTTAAAGAACAAAACAAAAGTCTGCACACCAGAAACTGCTCCTATGATCATAATTTAATGGTATCACCATTAATGGTGATACCATTAAATTATCATCAAATTATCATCAAGGGAGCAGTTTCTGGTGTGCGGACTTTTGTTTTGTTCTTTTGTATCTGTTTTTTAGTCCAGCACCCAGCACTCATCGTTTTTGGATGTGCGTCCTGTTTTTTTTATCTTGCTTTAAGATGTTGCCTGTGAAGCTGCATGCTATTTTGTGTGTGTACAGCACTGTCTGTGTGTTGCATCATTACGTATAGGTACTTCATGTGAGTACAGCCGAATGTGCACGAGTGTGTGATTGTGCTTGTGTGTGAAGCTGGTCAGCAGGGAGTAAAGATCAGAGGCTCACGGTGCAGAGAGGCAGAAAACAGGACATGGCAGCGCTGAACTTTGAGAAGAGTGAGAAGGAGCGAGTTACGCGCCACAACACATACACAGGGCAGAGGGTGTTGGCACGAGGTCACACACGGGGTCAGACGTTCATAAATAGATGCAAAACACATTTGGACGTATGATTCATGTCCACACACACACACA
>JAJHUR010140489.1:1161-11961 GCA_027495735.1 Lutjanus campechanus | reverse complement strand
TTTTTTTTTTTGGAGCACAGAGTATCATTACTGTGATCCCTGTAGACTTACTGTGGACAGGCTGTGACTAAACATTGCTCTATAAATAATCTCAGAATTTGTGTCTGAATCTGATGGTATCTATGGAACAACCACAGGATCCAAAACATTTTGGGCACCACTTTGAAACTCTAGTTAAAAACATTCTCAGCATCTTTTTCTCATTCCATCAGACAACTTGCTACCCATCGTAAACAACGGGGATACAAAGTTGAACATTTCATTCTCATCTGAGGAAAATTATCTCGGGTCTGTGCGTGGTTTATGAAAACTCCATCCAGATTAACAGCTTTTTATTATTGTTGCCTTCATGTTCCTTTTGGAGTTCAGCTAATATCACCGGGACACATCAGTGTGACTGCAGCCCAGATTCAACGCTGCTTCAGCTCATTTGTCGAGATTTGTTGTGCTTCTATGCTGGATTTGTCTTGCTGATATGCAGCCCCCAACAGATCACCATTCTCTCCTGCTTCTCTGTACGTAAACATCTGAAACTGACTTTTTCATGTCGGAAAACCAAAAGGGTTTTTTTTGCACTGTCGGCAGATATGGTTGTGGTCAAGACAACACTCTTTAAGATAAGTCATGGTTGCTTGTTCTCACAATCATGAAGATGCTGCAAACACATTTTCTCAAGTACGCTACACGTGAATTAAGTTTAAGTTTATTTAAGTAGGAAACTTAAAATTTTAAGGCAGCCCTAAAACTTTTTTAAGTTAAAACAAGTTGTATATTTTTACACAGTGCAGCTCAATAAACTGATTAAATTAGATTATTTTGCTTGTAGAATTTATTTATCCATTAAACAGATGTACAGATTTTTTCACATAACGACTGAAACGTCCATGAGCTCATCACCGCAGCGACAGTCAGTCATTGTTGTTTTCATACCCTCCCCCACTAAGCCAGTCACGACTGCTTGCTGGATGTTTATTTGACTCTACAGGACTCGTGTTAGGTGTCCCACTTTGATCCTTAAGCATGGATGAATGTTGTTAGTCTTCGGGGGGAACTGACACATGTTAAGGACACGCTGGAGGAGAACAAGACCTTAGCACAAGTGAGTTACATTTTCCAAGATGAAGGGCAAAAAAAGAAGAACCATAAATAGGGAAGAGTGAGGTCAAATTTTATTTATGTTGTCCTCTAGGCAAGGAAAAATGAGACAATGAGGGATGTCTCCTATCGATTGAAATAATAAGAATTTTGCCAGCAGCTAGCTGGATAGCTAACCTAAAGCAAATGCAACAAATTTTCAGTTGCCCAGAAACAAGGGATGGGTCAATTTACCCACTGGTTCATCTTACACCTCTGCCCCAACAGGGCAGCAATTTTCTCAGTCTCAAAAATAATAGGTGGCCATTAAAATAGATTAATGGCCTGATGTTCAGTTATGAGCTGTATGCTCATTGGACTGGAGAGGGAACATACCTATGTCCACTATATGATCATGTCAGTACACTGCTGACCCTGTATCAGATTTCTGTTTTAATACACTTGCAACACCCACAGGAACATTTTCAATACGACAAACATTTTTGATTTAGACCAATGACACACACAAGCAAAACCCATTAACCGTGACTGTGACCTTATACAAATGCCTCGTGTGAGAACAATTGTGCGTGTGCATGGCAGTAAACAAATTCAACAAAGACGAAAAGAAAGCCGGGTAGAGTTTTTCTCTCAGAGGCGGTGGTGTTTCTAATAGACAAAGACACATCTGTTGTAGTTTACATTGCAATCATGACTGTTCAAGGGTTCCAGTCCCTCATGTCAGATGTGTTGCCTGCTGCCTGCACGTCCTCTGTTTATACCTGAATCACACTGAACTATTTGGGATGTCAGTGACTTGTGTGGGTGATGGTGAGAAATACGTCAGAGGGCACTGTGGCTTGAAGAATGTGACACTTTGGCCACATTTGTCTGTATATTTATTAAATAATGAAAGCATTAGTCCTTGGGAGATTATTTCATCTTAGGCATCCGAAACTGCTTGGCTCAACAGCAGCCAAAATCCTTTAGACCTGGCTGCAGACTTTGGCGTGACTCTTGATGAGGGATGAGCCAAGGGCCACTTACAGTGCCAAAATCAGCCACAACCAGCAAATCTGGCAGCTATGAGACCGGAGCCAGTGTTGTTTTAAAGTGTGTTATCACCATTAATTTAACAACTTTACCTTAGCAACCTTAGCCTCGACCTCAATCATCTGTCTTCTCAGGAACTTACCCTAAACCTAACCTCGCTCTAACCCCAATCAATTGTCACTGTGACCCTTAACCGCAAGCTATTCCAACCGCAGAGGGCATCACTACGGGAAACACATGGCGAAAGAAGGAGAAACAGACTGTGACACAAAAGTGGCTCACAATTGGTCCTGAGGTGCTAAAACATGGACAGCTAAACACCAACATTCAACTGCAGTTGGTCCAAATCAGATACCTGGCTTACGTTCAGTTTTCCTTGTTCATGTAGGAAGTGCACTTGTTTGACAAGGATGAGGCTATGCTTAATTCAGCGTGAGGTGAACATATTTTACTCACCCAACAAAGCCAAGTTACTGGAGCCTTAATGACTGCAATTAAACATGTAATATCAATGTAAAACTATAACCTGGGTAATCAGTGTTTTTATATTAACAATGGATCAATGACTACATGTAATATGAAAGCAGTCACTTATAAGAACAAACCGACGGAGAACTATAACCCAAATGGAGAAAATACAGTAGTGGAGCATATTCTTCTGGTGGGGACCTAAATCAGAGCTAAAAGGAGTCTGAACTTTAACTTGATTCTTCCAGAAACAAAACTTCAAATCAATGCTAGTTAGTTCACGCGTGCTGGATGTGTAAACAGGAACTTATTTGCTTGCATATTATCCAGACTAACTTTATCAGACATTAATGTGTCAGTAGCTGTGTTTCAACGTAATTGTTGATCAGATTTCTTGAAAAAAGGGAAAAAAAGAAAATGTGAAATTTGCTGCTCCGGAAATAAAACCAGTTTTTTGCAAACTACCAAAAAACTCAAAGAAGAAACAAAACAAGTCGCTTTAGCCATCTATGAGAAAACATAGAGGTTTAGGATGTTAGAATGTTTTTTTCAATTGAGTTTAAGTTTGTAGCTGCAAGTTATAATTATTCTTTCATGAGATTGAGGGTGGAAACAGCCCCTTCTTCTCTCAAAGCAGAAACAGCTGATTAGTAATATGAGTTTAATGTTCAGTACGTCATAACTTCGAAAAAGGTGAAATTTCCCATTAAATGCATCAACTCTTTTTTTAAAAAGCAAAAATCACCTCTAGCTCTAGTGTAAAAACTTTTTTTGCAAAATTGAGGAAGTTTTGTATAATTTTGCAGTTTCCATCAAGCTTGTATGTTCTGCTGCCCCCATGTGGCCAAAATAACAAAAACAAACAATGCAATGTTAACTTTAAAGCTAGTTGTTTCCAAAACATAAGTCTTGCTTTAAGATGTTAAAGAACAAAACAAAAGTCTGCACACAGGAATTATCATCAAGGGAGCAGTTTCTGGTGTGCGGACTTTTGTTTTGTTCTTTTGTATCTGTTTTTTAGTCCAGCACCCAGCACTCATTGTTTTTGGATGTGCGTCCTGTTTTTTGTATCTTGCTTTAAGATGTTGCCTGTGAAGCTGCATGCTATTTTATTACATGAAGTACCATGTGTGACTGTGTGTGTACAACACTGTCTGTGTGTTGCATCATTACGTATAGGTACTTCATGTGAGTACAGCCGAATGTGCACGAGTGTGTGATTGTGCTTGTGTGTGAAGCTGGTCAGCAGGGAGTAAAGATCAGAGGCTTACGGTGCAGAGAGGCAGAAAACAGGACATGGCAGCGCTGAACTTTGAGAAGAGTGAGAAGGAGCGAGTTACGCGCCACAACACATACACAGGGCAGAGGGTGTTGGCACGAGGTCACACACGGGGTCAGACGTTCATAAATAGATGCAAAACACATTTGGACGTATGATTCATGTCCACACACACACACATGTACAGAGAGGGGAGGGAGAGAGGGAGTCCAAACTGGACTTATGTCTTTACAGCAGCAGCTGTCTCCCTGGTTCTTCTTCCCAATCCCACTGGGATCAACTTTCGGACAGGCGATGTGTCAGTCACACAACAACCACAGTCACCAAGTTATGAGACACACTTTCAGTATCAGTACTGTAGTACAAGTATTAATGAGACTGATAATAGACCTTTTTCATGGCAGCCATATTGATATGAACCAGCAGGGCAAACACAGGTGTTACCAATGATGCTAATTAACCAACATGAACAATAGCAGCACCCTGATTCTGTTTGACCTGAATGTAACACAACTTTAATTAGTATCATTGGTTACACCTGTGTTTACCCTGATCGTTCATGTCATGGCTGCTGTAACAAACACAATCTTAACAATAATACTTTGTACTGTGTCTGAACAGTTTCACATTTGATGGTGAACTTGCAAGCTTGTGTTTTGAGGATTTTGAGTACACATTACATACATGTGCCAGCCAAATGATAACAAAATGGAAGCTGCTTTATTCCCTTTTCAAAATTGGGCGAATGATTTTTCCTTATTGAAGATATTTTTGCATTATTTTGGGAATAAGTGTACAAAAAACTTGATGGAAAAAAGGGTGAAAAGTAACTTCCATGGGCTCCAACACTGTAAAACATAAGCACAACTTGTGACTTGTGAAATATGATAAACATGATCCCACTTAAAGGACCATGTGTACACTGTAAATTGTTTTAAGCAGGTTCAACTCAAAAACATAACTTACCCTGCTGCCTCTGGGCCTCTGTAGAAACATGGCGGTGAAACATGACAACCCCTGCTGAAGAGAACCTGCACACTCTGTAGATACAAACAAGTCATTTTAAGATAACCAAGATGCAGTGATTCTTGTTGTCAGCTGATTATATACTAATGAAAACATGCTTATGAACATTATACTCCTTTTCAGCAATATTCTGCCAATAAACCCTTGTAAATCTTACGCATTGGACCTTTAAATACACCATTACATGCTCCATGAGGGAAACATATTACTGAAAAAGTTACAAGAAGTTTGTCAGCTAGTGCTTCTATCAACACATGAATACCAAAGTAACTTCATCTTATACAAAAGAGTTTAGAAATCATATATTTGATCAAATTTTTATCAGTTTATCAGTCTTACATGCAAAGCACAGACTTTTTCTTAAACTAAGTGACTTTTATTGACCAGAGTCTCAAAAATGAAGTCATTTTAATATTTTTTTTTATTGCATTAACTCTGTTGTGATGTTTTGTCCAAATAAGTCAATTCTTATTTTCACTATTGGCCCGACTTTTGTGCTCCTCTTTGTGACAAAGCACACTTTTCTCCTCTTGGACTGGGTTTCTTCATCAAAACAGTGCTACACAAACACTCGCGTAACCTAGTAACCATCTACAATGACACAATGGACCGGTGGACTGCATAAGCTTGGCAGGGGACAGAGCTGTTGTGAAAATGTACACTGTAGTTATGAAGAGTCCCGCAGAAAACCTATCTGACAGCGTGGGGATTCCAGCTGGGCGCTCATGCAGGTTCAGCACCCGGGGGACAGGCAGGCAGAGAGCCGTGCGTGAGTGGCCCTCAGGAGGAGAATGGCGGGGATTGTGCAGAGAATAACGCTCATGCCATTTTCATAATCCATGTCTCTGTACTTGTACTTCCTTGAACCGGCTGAGCGCCAGCCAACCTGCCACATGGATTGTGGGAATCTTCTTTGCCCCAGATGTATTCTGTGTAAAGTCCTATTGAATGTGGTCGGGTACTCTGGGTGTGGTTGGGCTCTGTTTTATTCTTGGCTTCAGCATATTTTTCCTCAGCAAGGGGAGAATGGGTTCATTTCAGGCTGCAGCACTTAACTGTTTGCACCACAGCTCAGGGAGTAGTGCTTGGAAGGTTTACTTGTATTCTAATACAGTTACTAATTACCAGGGATGGAAGTAACTAATTGCAAATACTCAAATTACTGTAAGTAAGTCGTTTTTTTGTGTAGCTGTACTTTTATAAGTACAATTTCAAGTCTGTACTTTTACTTGTACTTAAGTAAGCATTGCAAGATTTAAACTACTTAGTTCCTTTTAAAATAATAGTTGAGTACTGAGCACAATTTGAATTAATATCCAAACCTTTCATCTGCATTTTAGTAGCCAATCAGGTGGTCTGATCACAAACGGGCCAATGAGAACAAAGACATATGGATGGAAAACAAAATAGAAAGCTGCAGCATCACACATTTGGAGTATGGATGTTAATGATTAATCATTAATTGATTAATTGCTGATAGGAATTTAACCAATTAAAAATATGTTCATGGATATTTAATCAATAGTCATGGCATCAGTAACTGCACCTCATTTGACATTGTTTTGTCTGATGAAGCCGTTTGTTGAATTAGGAAAATGAAACTTAAAATGACCCAAAAACAAAACAAAACATTTTTTGTATCTTATGAATTATTAATGATTGATTAATTATTAGCATTTACAACTAGTGGTTCAGGAAAAGCACATTTGCGAACCTAGTTTTGAGAGGTGAATGTGACACCAATGGTTAAAAGTAACTAATACACCACCACTTTGACTTGTAATTGAGTAATATTTTAGCAGTGTAACAGTACTTGTACTTGAGTATAAATATTCAGAACTCTTTCCACCACTGCTAATTACATTACCTGTTAAAAAATGTAGTCTTAACCTGATCCAAGTATCACAATATTAAAGTAACTTACACTGATTACTTTGTGCGACTTTGGATTACCTCCATACCAAATATGATGAATCTGTTCAGCCTAATATCATGTTTTATGTTCATTATTAGGTTTATTAATTGTTGGTCCAGATGTTCCATGAATGCAGATTAATAGAGGTAATTAATTGTATACTTTAAGTTTGCTTTTCACACATCACACTCAAACTTAAAGTAAACTTATGTAAACTTATTCTGGTCTGAAGCATCATAATTAATCGAATTGAATTAAAATGTATTTCAAAATTGTAATCCTGCTAATAATCCGCGTTTTTGCTAAATGAATCTGTAATCTGATAACATCTTTTTCTCTGTAATTGCAATGGAATACAGTCACCTTTGTTTGTATCCTAATTACATAATCCCATTACATGTAATCCATTACACCCCAGGCCTGCTTCTACTACCTGACCTGCTCCTGCTTGTCCTGTTTACAGTTAAACACGCGACCTCCATGAGCTACTTTTTTGTCTTTCTAGAGGTCAGAGAAGGAGAGCAGATTACAGTGAGAGCTGTGCAGCCGCAGCTCCTGCAAAAACAGCCACACGGAGACGAGCTGCTGACAGCCCCACTGTCCGAGGGTGCAAGGTTACCACGGTAACCATTTAAATGACACCACAGTAAGGCTGACTACAGGAGTTGGAGTTAACCAACTCGCTGCTCCACACCCTCACTGGATTGCAAAATTATGGGATGCCTTCCCCAGCTGAGATGAGTGTTGTTCTTTTGGGTGACATCCAGCTTGTATACAGGACATTCACACTGTAATTATGTCCTACTGCGTTCAATCTAGCTGCATGCCACTGAAGCCTCTGTTTAAGTGTATAAGTATGATAACTTCAACTTATAGGAGAGCTGTTATGTAATTTTGGTTTCTCCACAGACTGACATGTGCAGTAAATGTTGAACTGACTCAGTGAAACCACTTTTCTTACTCATGTGTCGTTTTTCTTTTTTTTCTTCTTTTTTTTAAGAGGTGATAACAGCAACATTTCCTTTCCTCTCTTACTGTAATGATAAGCTTTATGGTTCGCTGAGAGGAGGAGAGAGAAAACAAAGGCATGAGGTCACAGATCAGAGCTGATGTCAGGACAAGAGCTGCAAGCCAACTGTGATTCACACACACACACACACACACACACACACACTCAAGCATATCTCCAGGGGCTTACAAAAACTCAGTCAGTTAGTTAAACAGACATCCACAGTCCAGAGAAATGTCCAAAAATGTGTTCTAATACTTGTGGTAAATAAGTTTGTCTTTATTTACTTTATTTATTGATTACACTGCCCTACAGTATGAGGCCACAGTGCAGTAACTACATACATATTTGCAAGTGAACACAACACAAATGTACTTGTATCATTTCTGTGAAAACAGCATGTAAATTTTGGCTGTGGCCACCTTTGGCTCATTAGACTGAAAGCCCATTTGTCCAACAGACCGTTATCCCGAAAACAAAACACCCCTTGGCTCTAAAGGCCCATTGTTCAAAAAAATACACATGCTACCTAGCATTAGGTTAGGGTTCATCCTAACAACTCAGGTGATGGGGTCAAGCACCAGCTGATTTTATTCATTGGAAATTTTGTCTGCGACAGTAAAACTGCTGGACTGCTCATCCAAGGACAAAATGCTTGGAAACCATGGAAAAGGCCACCAGTCACTAAACTAATAACTTCAGGGAGAGTTTGTATTTTTGGAGCAATGCACATTTGTTTTTGGGATAATGGACTTGCATTGCATTGGTTCTATAGCATTCAATTTCTGTATTTATGTAAAATAATCTGTTTTTTTAAAGGCATAAAACCAAGACATTACAACCATTCTATTTGTTAAAGAGTTCACCTGTTTGAACCCTTTTTTTTCTCAACTTCACTGCTGTTGTGCTTACTGCTCACTGCATTGAAGGGCAGTAAACATCACTGCTCTGCGGATCTATTACCAAACATTTAGCCTCTTTATTTCGAAATCTAAAGTGAGTCAATGTTTAAAACCAGATTTCAAAGTGACTCAGAACTGTAATTATGACTTATTATTTGCTTTACGTTAATGCCAGCAATCACTGTAGAAGAGAATGCATCAGAATAGCTCATTTCTGGATGAAACCCTGTACTTTTGTTATTTGAACGCCATCTGGAGCATACTGCGTTGAAACACACAGCTCCAGAAATACAATCTGACAGCAAGAAGTTGATAGCGACAAAAATTATTTCCGTGAACCATCCTCTGAACTTTCCTCTTTCATGTGAAGACGATGAACATGATCGTCTCATGTTTTTGAGGGTGAAAAATAGAAGAGAAACCTCACATGTATATAGAGTATCATAATCAGGTTTTAATGAACTTTTTCTCACTGGAAACATGTTTGTTTTATAACCTCAGTATTTATGTATCCAGGCAAAGTGCAGCAACCCAAATGTGCCAGAGGCCCCTGAGATCAAAGTTTTATTTCATACCTTCGTGCCTCACGAGGAGCCAAGTCTGCAGTGCCTCATCAGAGCAAGAAGAAAAGCGGACATGACATGCACCATACAAGGCCTCTTCAGTGAGGTCATGCCTCAACTGGGGGATTATCAGAATAGCTGGGCTCTGACGTGATCCTCTCTTCTCTTTTACTGTAATTTAAAAGCTGCTTTCTCCGCCGTTCTGTTTTTCATCTCACAGTTTGATATTAAATATTAGATATTTGGCTGCGATGATGTTTGCATGGTGTGTGAATTACATAAAGAATCAAGCTAATAAGATCTCTTAACACCAAACAAAAGCTATTTATGCAGCCACAAGGGTTTCAACCAAATGTGTAGGCGTGGAAATAGCATTTATTATTTTAAATGTTTTCCTTTTCAGGGCTCATAATGGATAAAGAAATGCCAGCATTTAGGCCTTTCAAAGGTCTCGAGTTAGAAATGTCACACACATTGTTCACCATGACCTTAGTTTGAAGTTAGGGCCTTCCTCTTAATTGCCTGAATGAACTTGTGTAAACTAATTTAACTGTTAGCATTTATATTTCAGCCTTTTACCTGATTTAAAGGATAAATATATGGATTCTTCTCTTCTGCTTTGGTGATAGCCTATGTGGTCATATATGGTGTTTTTGGTTCTAGATGGTACTGCTGGTCTGTTGTATTCAGTCATTCATGGTCCCCAGAGGATGTTTCCCAAAGATTTTGGTGATGCCTTGACTTTACCTTTAGCACCACCTCCGGGTTGACACATGTAGTATTGAGTGAAATGTCTCTGCAACTTTCTGTTGGTAAGCATGACTCTTTTTTGTGTGGGCGGAGCTCAGGTGGAAGCAAAACAATTCCCTAACCATTTTTTGCTAACTTTTTTTTATTGGCTTGTTTTATTTTTTTACAATGGCACAGGAAAATACAAGCTCCTCTGAATTTGTATGGTCACTCACTCTTGAAAAAGTTAACATCAACCAATGGGATATTTGGCACCTTTGGGATATTTGGGATCTTTCTACAATGTGCAGTACAACACTTCACCTGTTTCCTCTGTTTTGTCTCTGGCCTTACAACTAGCTAACTAACGCACTGAAAGAATTTGTGTTACGAGAGAAATCACCTGCTTCTCCTAGTTCCCCAATTTCTGATTAGGTGGGCATAACAAACCTTTAGACACATGTTATCCATACACACAACAGACAATATTTTTGACTGGCAGTGGCAAAAAAAACTTCAATTCGAGTCATTACTAGTTCAATTCTGGCACCCAACAACACAGCAAGATGACATTTTAGCTTGATTATGTGGACAACCGCTCTGAGGTGATCCGTCTTTGGCTCCACTTTTTCCTTTGTTTTGCCTCCAGCTAACATCATTACATAACCAGGACATGGGCACTAAAAGGGTCTATAGGATAGATTGCTGTTAAATTTGGCACTGACATTCATGTTCCCCTCGGGATTAATTGTACTAACCTTGATGACCCCTTAGCTTTTTAT
>JAJHUR010140488.1:0-17889 GCA_027495735.1 Lutjanus campechanus | reverse complement strand
ATAATCATAAATCGTAATTCATAATCATAATTCATAATTCATAATTCATAATTCATAATCATAATTCATAATTCATAAATCATAATTCATAATCATAATTCATAATTCATAACGCGCGTGTGCGGTACGCGTGCACACGCGCACGCGCGCTTTCGCGTGCACGCGCAAAGCGGCCCTCCTATTACTACTGATGTCTTTTTCTTGTTGCGATCTGTGGACTGAATGTAACCATCATACTGTGAAACAGTTTTACTGTCACTGTTACTGTTCAGAGTCATGTTTCTCTAAATGTTGATGCAGAGTTGTGGTGACTGTGACTTCAGGTATAACTGGGAAACTGGGCATGCTGTCGTCATGGAAACAGCTGATAAGATAATTATTGTAATTTTGCTGATATCTGCTGTCTCAACTTCTACACACAGCTCCTCTCACTCAACAGAGCAGCTCCAGTCTGTGACACAGGCGTCAGTGCTGATTGGCTGTTACTCATGACACATAACCAATCAGATAGTGCTGTGGGCGAGACTTTAAGTTAGACTATAGAAAGTGTACGACTGCATTTTACTCTTTAGTGTATAATGATGTATTATTCTTATTCTTATTATTTTTACATTCACCACTAGATTACAATTGTGGTGAGTACAGTCATGAAATGATCTGATCTGTGTCTCAAAACTGTGATATAATTAGAGCTGTGAGTTTTGTGATTTGTTGCACCCCTGACTGTTCATACCTCAGAGTCTCCAGTCTACAGTGTGGATCCTTCAGTCTAGCAGACAGCAGCTTCACTCCTGAGTCTCCTGGATGATTGTAGCTCAGGTCCAGCTCTCTCAGATGGGAGGGGTTGGATCTCAGAGCTGAGGCCAGAGAAGTACAGCCTTCACCTGTGATCAGACAGCCTGACAGGCTGTAGACAAACAGACACAGAATGAGATTTCATTTATTTTCATCTATGGTCTGCATCTTAATAATAATAATGTTAATACACTGATTTCATTCGCTAAACAGAGCTAAATGTTAGTTTTTCTCATCAGTCCGCAGCTTTGAAATTCATTGAAATTCAGTAAAATGACACCAAAACCATTACCAACTATACATTTTTAAGTTAAATCTGCATTATTTTATTTTTGACCATTATAAGCTGAGAACTGTTTTTAAAAAGACAAAGCAGAAATATGTTTTTGGGCCCTGTCTTATGTGGATCTTTTAGTCAAGGTGTCTCTAAATCCACCTTTGCATGCACCAGCACCACAACCATCAGCTGTGCACAAGTGCCTTAATTAATTCATGGGTGAATTTAGGCCGAACATGCAATAAACCAATCAGAAACTCACAGACATTTTTTTCCCTGGCTCGGGCTGATCTCATAGTCAGATAATGTTGGGCTCATTATGTATGTATGTTATGACTTGTAATTGTTTAACCCTTGTTTTTCTGGATCCCTATAAACACACAGACACAAACACTCCAGCTGGTCCAGCTGTCATGTGACTGATCTGTTAAAGACGACTTGACAGCTGTGATCCCGTCCTGTGGGCACTTTGCAGGTCTGTTGAGATTTATCAGGCTTCATAATTATAATAATAATTCATTATTCTTCATGAGTGAGAATAATTTGAGACACACACATGTGCACGCTGTTTAACATGAACAAAAGGTGTTTTATGATTATGAAGATACATGTGTGCTTTGGTCAAATGTGCCAGATACCATCCTGCAAAAACAAACTGATTGCACCACAGACTTTGTGTTTCGGCCAGGTGTTAGCCAGTCTAAGACATAACTGTACACTATATTTGAATATTTCACCACATCAGACAACTGTTTCTGATGGAAAATCACTGTTATATGAGACAAAAGACTCCAAAGGTGAAACCAATAATTTCACCACACAGGAGTTGCTGGTCTACTGCTGCTTCAATCGGTTTGTATAAGTCATTGTGTGACTTTGGTGTTTTAAAAGGACAATTCAGATTCACTGAAGTCACACAATAACACAAGCTAACAGATCAGGACAGTGGTAGACCAGCAACTCCTGTGTTCTGTGTGGCAAGATTACTGATGTTTTTAAAAATAAAAATTAATCACATGGTTTACTAATTGTTTGTGGAATATGTGTGTATACATTGTTGAACATTTACAGATAATCTGTAAAACATCTGTCTATAAAGTGACACAGTTTACTTGTTCAGTCTCAACTAATAAGTTGTTGAAAGGTAACTTTATAAACTATCCTCAGGTGGATAATCCAAATAAAGTACCGACCACTTTTGCCACTTTCCAACAGTTGTTGAGAACTCCTGCCATAAAGCATTTCATGTTTGAAGAACAACACAATGTTGCACAAAAGCTTCACAGTCTGATCTGACCTGAGAGTCTCCAGTTTACAGTGTGGACTCTCCAGTCCAGCAGAGAGCAGCTTCACTCCTGAATCCTTCAGGTCGTTGTTACTCAGGTCCAGCTCTCTCAGACTGGAGGACTTGGAGCTGAGGACTGAGGACAGAGCTTCACAGCTTCTCTTTGACAGATTACAGCCACTCAGCCTGAAGGAGAGTTCATGACAAAGACAAACACTGAGACTGTTTCTGTTGTCCACAACACACCAGTTCTCTTATTGAGCTGGTGGGTTGAACAATCAATAAAATATTGTTTAGTTAATCAACCAATCAATCAATTGACTAGATCTTACAAGGAGACTCAGACTTTTAACTCACTGGGAACATCCTGACACATGACAAAGTCAATATCTGCTGTTAATCTGTGTACTTACAGAGCTTTGTTGGAGGCTTTGACCACTGGCAGCAGCCTCAGAAGAACCTCCTCTGAAGCAGAGTATTTCTTCAGGTCAAACACGTCCAGATCTTTTTCTGATGAAAGTAAGATGAAGCCCAGAGCTGACCACTGAGCAGGAGACAGTTTCTTTGTGGAGAGAAATCCTGATCTCAGGTACCGTTGGATCTCCTCCACTAGAGAAAGATCATTCAGTTCATTCAGACAGTGGAACAGATTGATGCTTCTCTCTGGAGACAGATTCTTACTGATCTTCTTCTTGATGTACTCAATTGTTTTCTGATTGGTCTGTGAGCTTCTTTCCTTTTTCAGGAGGCCTTGAGGGAGTCTGGTCTGCAGAGAAAGACCCAGGAGGAAGCGGAGGAACAAGTCCAGGTGTCCAGTTGGACTCTGTAAGGCCTTGTCAATAGCAAACCTGTGGACCTCTGTCACAGATGTTTTGCTGAAAAACATTCGAACACGTTCACCAACAGTTTCCACAAGCTCAGACATCACATTCTTGTTTCTGTTGATGAGCGACATCTCCACATACAAAGCTGCCAAAAACTCCTGAACACTCAGATGGACAAAGCTGAACATCTTCTTGTCTTCATCACTCTTCCTCCCACGTTCCACTTTAAAGATCTCTGTGAACACTCCTGAACACACCGAGGCTCCACTGACATCAATGCCGCTCTCTGTCAGATCTTTCTCATAGAAGATCAGGTTGCCCTTTTTCAGCTGCTGGAAAGCCAGTTTTGCTAATGACTCAATGTACTGAAGGCACTTTTCTGGGTCATACTTGTCTTTTGTCTGATGAACCTGAAACCACAGGAAGTCAGTGTACATCTCAGTCAGGGTCTTGGGCAGCTCTCCTCCCTCTCTGGTCTTCAACACGTCCTCCAGAACTGTAGCAGTGATCCAGCAGAAGACTGGGATGTGACACATGATGTGGAGGCTTCGTGATGTCTTGATGTGGGAAATGATTCTGTCGGCCTTCTTCTCATCTGTGAATCTCTTCCTGAAGTACTCCTCCTTCTGATCGTCAGTGAACCCTCTGACCTCTGTCACTTTGTTAACAAAGTCAGAATGGATCTGATTGGCTGCTGCAGGTCGTGTGGTTATCCAGAGGCGAGCACAGGGGAGCAGATTTCTCTTGATGAGTTCTGTCAGCAGCACATCCACTGAGGCGGAATCTGCAGGCTGGTTGGTTTTGTTTGGTAGAACAGTCCAGATGAAGGCGGCTCTCATCCAGTCCATCCAAAACAAACAGAAGTTTGAATGTACTTTTGTCAAAGTTGGTGATTCCTGATGACTGCAGAGATGTAAAGATGTAATTAAGAGCTTCTTCTGGGATGCTTCTGGTCTCCTTGATACATTCATGAATCAGCTTTGCCAAACCAAACTCTTTTCCCTTCCGTAAGTTCAGCTGGCGGAAGGTGAAGGGGAAAATGAGATGCACATCTTGATTGGCTCTTCCTTCAGCCCAGTCCAACACAAACTTGTGCACAAGAAATGTTTTGCCAATTCCTGCGATTCCATTGGTCAGCACTGTTCTTATGGATCTTTTTTTTCCAGAGGGAGGTTTGAACATGTCACTGGGTTTAATTGTTGTCTCTGTATCTGCTGGCTTCACTGCTGCTTCAATCTGTATGACCTCATGCTGTTTGTTGATGTGAACGTCACCTCCAGCTGTGACGTACAGCTCTGTGTAGATTTCATCCAGAAGTTGTTCATCCTTTCTTTCCATCCAGGCCTCTTGTGCACACTTAAACTTATCCTGGAAGTTTGATTGAAGCTTGTTTTGGTAATATGAGATGTGTCGTGGCTCTGGTACTGGAACAATCTCATCTGTGTGACAGAAACAGAAACAAAACACAATGAAAATGGTGTATTACCAGAGTCAGTGTTGTTGGTCCTGTGAATTTCAGTAATTGAAGTAAAGACAAGGCTGGGACAGCAGGCAGCCTAGATAACTACAGGCTCATTGCTTTAGCCAACATAATGCCAAAAATCCTGTTGGATGGATTAAATTAGTTTATTAACTCCACAGATAACCAGTTTGGATTTAAAGCTGAACACAGTCCTGACCTGTGTGTGTATACATCAGAGGAAACTAGTGAGGTTAAAAACGCATGCATTCAGAATGGGTCGATTGCTTGGCCTCTGGTGTTGCTGCTTGCTGTTGTTGTTGTTGGAGAACCGCTCATCCAAACACTTCACACCCGACACTGACTGTGTAGGTTTGAATAAAAATTATTATGAAATCTCAGATTAGTTGTTGCCTTGGTTTGTGGTAGTGCTCGCTCTCAGCATGGCTCTGGATGTAATGTCTGGGGCTGTATCTGTTTAAATAATCTAACAACTCTTTCTTTTATTAGTTGATTAATCTATCTGTTATTGATTATTCTAGAGGAGATCTTGTATTGCTTAATTACTACAGGCTGATAATAATAATAATAATAATAAAGCATATAAAGCAGAAGCATATAAATAGAAAATAAAATTAGACCTAAAATTGATGCTTGTGGTACACCACAGGCAATCTGAGTTTTAGAAGATGTGTGATCGCCTGTTGTGACTGCAATGGTTCATTCTGAAAAGTAGCAATAGAATGAACTAAGAGCAGTGTGCTTGATTTTTAACTTTTTGAAAAATTCCAATCTCAGGGAACTGCTCCATATCCTCGTTCTCAGACTAAACCAATGGGCCCGGGTCTCTGGTTCTGCCTTAAACTGGTTTTCTTCATATTTGTCCAACAAATCTTTCAGTGTTTCTATTAGTGACTCATCTTCTTCCTCAGCCCCTGTCTCCTGTGGTGTCCCCCAAGGTTTCCTATAAGGTCTAATCCTCTTCTTCATCTACAGTATCTGCTCACATCACATCACATCATTCAAAAATACAACTTATCTTTTCACTGTTATGTAGATGATACTCAGATCTACCTCCACCAAGAGCCCAACAACTTCAGCAAACTAACTGACCTCTGTCTTCATAACATCAAATCCTGGATGGCTGCAAACTTTCTCCTGCTCAACAACAACAAAAGCAAACGCAATGGCCTGTCAGGGTTGACAGATGGTGTGTCTTCATGAGTCAGTCTCGTTTTTACAATGAACAGAGGTGGGAACTAACAAAGTACAAACACTTTATTGTTGTACTTGAGTGGAATTTGCTTAGACTTAACTGTTTCAAATTTAAAAACTGGAGTTTGTCCTTCAGGGCTTCTGTACAGACCAGAGAATACAGCAGCTTTACCTTCAGTCTGAGAGGAGGAAGGTCCTCTGTCCTCTGGAGTCTGTCCAACATCACTGACACCTACTGACACAAAGACAGACACAGATTATGTGTTATATTTTCAGTTTGACTTGTGACTTTTTTTTTTACTTATCATTATGCTAATTATTAACTTAATCTTTGCTTGGACACTTTCACTTTCATAAGGTCTTTAAAATGTGTGTACTGTGGATTATATCATTTCATCTTGTACATCTGATTAGTTGGAGTTTGGTCTCTGTGTATCTGCACCAATAAATTCTTATTTGTAACTGCAATTATTCTGGACTGTTTATAAGTGGTTCTAAAAAGGAATAAATAAATGTATTCAAGCGACCAAACAATAAAGAATGTGATCAACTGTAGTGACAAATTAAGTTATCTGCAATTTAATTTAAATTCCTACTGATAAATTACTGAAACATGATTACTATGAACAAAAAACCTACTTCCAAAACAAACTGGGTTCAGGGGATTAGCTGGACTAAGAGCTCAGAAACCTCACCTGGAAGCAGAACAATCTAATGAATCATATGAATTTTTAAAAAAAATCAGTGTGCGCCTGTTCTGAAGGCTGCAAAATAGGGCAGGTAGTTCGGGCGCCCAGCCACTAGGAGGCGCCATAATCAAGCAGTGGCACACCAAGCAGAGTGAAGTAGAGACTCGCGGTAGAGCTGCTCTTTTATGTGTGAAGAAGAAGAAGAACACGACGGTGGGACGGAGGGATTGGACAGGACGGTGGTGTTGGTGAGCGAGCGAAAATTTGAATCGGATTTGTGAAACTGTACCGTGAATGTAACAATCATGGGAGACAGTACGGATGGAGATAGTGATTGTGACTCTATGTTATGGCAAGATGTAACAAGGAAAAGGAAAGATAGGAGCATTAGCTCTGGAAGTGTAGCTTCTGGTTCGGAGCAGGGTGACGCGATTAAAAAAGTTAAAACGGTCAGTATGAGGAGGGAAGATGAACAGAACGAATGGAAAGTTATGATAACGTTCAAGAAAGAAGGGGGGCATTTTCACCCACTGAAATTGACCAAAGCAATTGAGAGAGAAATGGGCAAAATCAAGTTTGCTAAATACCTAAGCAACAGGAGACTCTTGATTTTCGCTAAAGATCAGCAACAAAGAGATAAGTTTCTCAAAGCAGAAACATTGAATGGAGAAAAAATAAGTGCCCACATCCCAGGAAAAGCAGCAAAACTTAGAGGTGTTATTTATGATGTTCCACTAGCAATGACAGTGGATGAAATAATACAGGAAGTGAAAGGTGGAAAAGTGGTGAAAGCTACAAGATTACAAACGCAAAGAAGGGGAGTGAAAATAAATAGCCTGTCTGTATTATTGGAGTTTGAAAATGCTATGCCCAAGAAAGTTAAAATGGGATATTTAAGCTATGATGTCAGAGAGTTTATCCCAGCACCCCTTAGATGTTTTAAGTGTCAAAGAATGGGGCACACTGCAGCGCAATGCACAGGAAAACTAAGATGCGCAAGATGTGGAGGAGAGCATGAATATGGAAAGTGTGGACAAGATGCAAAAATCAGATGCTGCAATTGTGGTGGTGAACATAGTGCTGCTTATGGAGGATGTCCAGTTCAAAGACAAGCCAGAGATGTGCAAAAATACAAAGTAACAAACCAGGTATCTTATGCTGATGCTCTTAAAAAAGTGAAGGAAAGTGAGTTAACCAGAGCCAGAGTAGTACATGGTCATAGTGCAAGTGAACCAGGAAGCAGACGAATAACACCGGCCCCGTCTCCTACTCCAAGCCAGAGTCAAAAAGAAATAAATCCATATACAGAGGAAATTAATGAGAATACATTGGTTGTGGACAAAATCAACTTTGTTGCTTTCATTTGTAAGACTGTTAATGTGGCAATGCAACAAAAGAAAAAAAGTGATAGAATTAAAACAATTGTAGAGGCAGCTATAGAGATACTGGGGATAAAAGAAGTTACGGCTGAGCTGATTCATGAGATGCTAAATCCTTCCAAATATGACGATCTGTCTCAAGGTGATTAGTATTCTTATGGTAATCCATATCCTCCAATGGAATGCCAGAAGTTTAATTGCTAATGGGCAAGAATTTAAAAAGGTTGTAGATGATCTGGAAGTTATACCTGATGTTATATGTGTACAAGAAACGTGGCTAAGACCACACTTGGATTTTGTCATGCCAGGCTATAGCTCGATCAGATGTGACAGAACTGGTAAACAAGGTGGAGGATGTGTGACGTTCATTAAGGATACTTTACCATACAGGAAAATTGATGTATCAAGTGAATATGAATGTATAGTGATAGAAATGTGTAGTCCCAGAGGAAATATTAAATTAGTCAATTTTTATAATCCTTGCAAGAGCTTATCAATACAGATGTTTCGTGAAATCTCAGGAAATGTTAATAGAAGAGAAATATGGTGTGGAGACTTTAATGCTCACAGTACTTTATGGGGAAGTGTTTATACAGATGCAAACGGAGAAGTAGTTGAAGAACTGATTGAAGAGAGATCACTTGTTTGTTTAAATGATGGAAGAGGCACTCGAGTAGATGTTAGGAGAAATACAGCATCATGCTTAGATCTGACTCTAGTCTCTGGGAATATGAGTAATCTATGTGATTGGGATGTAAAAGATCATACAAACATAGGGAGTGATCACTTTCTGATATTGTGCTCTATAAATTTTGATGTCCATATGCAGGAAGGAAATGTGATAGAAAGATGGTGCTTTTCTAAAGCTGACTGGGGAAAATTTAAAGAATGCTGTATTAAAGCTACAGAAACAATATCAATAGAGGGTGATATAGAAAGTTGTACAGCAGCAGTGACTTCCATGATAACTGATGCTGCTTTAACATGTATCCCCAAAAGCACTATGACCGGGAAAAAGAAAATCGTTCCATGGTGGAATGATGACTGCAAAAATGCCATTAAAGAAAGGAACCGTGCATTCAGAATCTTAAGAAAACATTTAAGTCAAGATAATCTGATTGACTACCAAAGAAAGAAAGCTGTGGCACGAAAAATAGTTAAGTCCTCCAAGAAGAATGCATGGAGACAATTTTGCTCCTCTATAGGCAGAGAAATTAAACTATGTGATGTCTGGACAATGATTAAAAAGATGACCGGGAAAAGGAAATCTGTCAAAATACCAGTGTTGATAGATGGAGAATACTTGGCAATTACAAATAAGGAAAAGGCAGATTTACTAGGTAAGAAGTTTGCAGGTATACATAGTGGGAGTCATTTAGATGAAATACATAAACAGCAAAAGGAAGACACATTAAAAACAAATAATGATATAATAAAGAAAAGGGATTGTAATGGCTCTTCAATTGACATGGAGTTTACATTGCATGAGCTGAAAATGGCTTTAGAGGGAAGTGGATACACAGCTCCAGGACAAGATCAGTTATGTTATGCTATGTTCAGACAACTGCCAGACGAAGTTTTGAGAATTATATTAAATCTGTTTAATATGATATGGAGAGAAGGTGTTATGCCTGTCAGTTGGAAAAGTGCACTGGTGCTGCCTTTTGCTAAACCTGGCAAAGATCCAGTAAATGCAGAAAATTACAGACCCATAGCTTTAACATCCCACTTATGTAAATGGATGGAAAAGATGATCGTCTACAGACTGACTTACTATTTAGAGCAAAGAGGACTATTGAGCTCATGTCAAAGTGGATTTCGTAAAGGGAGATCTACGGTAGATGCTTTAGTGAAAGTCAGTAATGAAGCAGAAAAAGCAATTAGTATGAAAGAGGTCATGGCGATAGTATATTTTGATATTGAGAAGGCTTATGACTCAATGTGGAGAGAAGGACTGTTGATTAAGATGCATAAAATGGGTATTGGTGGAAGAATGTACAACTGGGTTCTAGACTTCCTGTCCAATCGGACATTCTGTGTTAAAGTTGGAGATGCTATCTCAGGTCATTTTGATGTAATAAATGGTATCCCTCAAGGTAGTGCTGTCAGCCCAATCCTGTTTAACATTATGATTAATGATATTTTTATGGATGTTGGTGGAGATATTGAGTCATTGCTGTATGCAGATGACGGGGCGATATGGAAAAGAGGTAGAAATGTAAAACATGTGATTAATTGCATTCAGAGTGCTATACTGCAGGTTGAGAGGTGGTCCTACAATTGGGGATTTAAGATGTCAGTCACAAAGTCCTGCTACATGCTCTTCACCAGGAAGAGAAAGGTAGATAACGTTCAGCTTAAACTATATGGACATAATATGGAAAGAGTAAGTGAGTTCAAATATTTAGGATTATGGTTTGATGAGAAATGTTTATGGAAGAATCATATTAAACAGGTTGAAACAAAATGTAAAAAGGTGCTGAATCTCATGAGATCAGTTAGTGGATATACATGGGGGGCAGATAGGCAATCACTACTGGACATTTATAAGGCATTGATACGATCTTGCATTGATTATGGATGTATGGTGTATGGAGCAGCAGCTAAGAGTATATTAGAAAAATTAGACAGAATACAGTTCAGAGCTCTAAGACTCAGTATTGGTGCAGTTAAAACAACGCCTACTAATGCACTATTGGTAGAAGCTGAGGAATTACCATTACAGCTAAGACGCTTAAAGCTGTCGTTAGCTTACTGGGTTAAATTAAAGGGGTCTGGAGAGGAACAACCTGCAGCAAAGGTAATTTGTGACTGTTGGGAGTATTCGCAGCAACAAAAAGGTAATGGATTTGGTTGGAATATCAATTCGATAGCAGAAGGATATGGTTTGAATAATCTGGATTATGGACCAAATACCGCTTGGGGTAATGTTCCTCCATGGATATGTCCAGTGCCCAGTGTAGATTTGCAACTTGTGGAGAAAAAGAGAGAATGGGCTAAAATGAATGTGGATAATACTGGGCTCTTGGTCGAACAATATTTGAAGAATAATTATCTTGACTTTATTCCAGTATTTACTGATGGATCTAAAGATCCAGAGAGTGAGCATGTTGGAACAGGAGTGTACATACCTGAGTTAGATATTGCTATATGCAAAAGAATAAATAACAGATTATCTGTCTTTACTGCAGAAATAACAGCGATAATAGTAGGACTACAATGGGTAGAGGAGGTAAGGCCAGAGCGAGTTATCATTTGCACAGATTCCACTGCAGCTCTTCATAGTATGATTTCAAAGGTCACTGTAAGAGATGACCTATTGATAGATGTATCATTGCTAATGTTGCGACTGCAAAGACTTGGAATTCAGGTGCGATTTTGCTGGGTTCCTTCTCATGCTGGTGTTAAAGGTAATGAGAAAGCAGACATGCTTGCCAAAAGAGCGCTGAAATTAAGGGATGAAGAAATAATGAAAGTTCCCTTTGGAAAAGGTGAGGCCAAATCACTAATAAGAATGGCAGTGAGAGCTGTGTGGCAGAAGAAATGGGACACTGATGTAAAAGGGAGACACTTCTATAGCATACAGAAATCAATTAATGTTAAGATTTTCAAAGGGAAATGCAGGAGAGATGAAGTAATTATTTCCAGATTACGACTAGGACACACTGGACTAAAATCAACTCTGTTTATAATGGCAAAATGTGCTTCTGATAAATGTGATGCCTGTAATGTTCCTGAAAATGTGGAGCACGTCATTCTTCAGTGTTGTAAATATGACTTAGAGAGGAACGCTCTACGTAATAAGATATATAAACTAGGAAGGAGATGGAGCTTGGAGGGAATTTTAGGGAAGAGCGACAAAATGAGGGAATGTTACCAGGCACTCCTTGTCTTCATCAAAGACACAGGATTAGAGTGTAAAGTGTAATTTATTATATTTAATTATGTTTTAGTTATTTTTGTATAGTTTTGTTTGTTTTGTTTGTTTGTTTGTTTTATTTAATTATTTTTTGTTTGTTTTCCTTTTCATTCAATTAGAATGTAACCTGAGGTACATAAACCAATGATGTTACACACTCCGGTACAGTAGGTGGCGGTATGCACCTTTAGAAATTGGTTTGCGATCCGCCATTAAATCCAAAGAAGAAGAAGAAGAAGAACACGACGGTGCAACGTTGTGTGGAGTTTGTTCCCGTGTATCAGTTCACGTTTGAGTTGCCACCCGCTTGTGTGTACGTCCATAGACACGTAAGTTGTGCTGTTTACGTACGGGATATTATTATTTGTTGAGTTGTGTCTGCTGCAGTGTGTAATTTTCATTAGCTACATGTGATGGCTGTTGCAGCTAACGGTATAAACGGTCATTTATGTTTATGTCCGAGCCTCTGACCGTCTACTTTTGTTGTCACTCATGGATATGTGACATATTGCACATTTACTTATGCACAGGATGCATAGTTATGTTCTCTTATGTATCTGAATGGTCCTTAGTATGCCAATGATAATTATTATTATCATTATTATTTATGGCAAGCTTATTTTACATTATATTGGCACATGGTTATTTGGTCTACTATATATGTGTGAGCTGCTTTATTGTGTTTGTTGATGGCTGTTGTTGTTCCAGAACCCTACACCCATACTGAAGTAAAATTTAGTTAACGGGATCAGCAGTCTCCAGTGTCATCCTTTAATTTAAGTCTTGGGGGAACAGAGGATAGAGGCAGCGTTCTAACAGACGCACATTCCGCGATTGCAATAGAGAGAAGCTAGCCTGCATACTTAGAGCCTCCGCAACAGCGCCATCTAGACTTCTTAGTGATCAAAAGTTATGAAAAGACTTAGCACTCACTGAAAGGCATGGCTGTGGTGTGGCGTCAAATTTTAATGTCATCCAAACTTCCTATGTTTGATAATAGTTCCACCCTGAACACATCTACATAACAACATTCAGTCACAGTTATAGTGACACCTACTGGCAACAGGAAATGACATGTTTTAGACTTTGACGTGCTCCTCTTAGCAGGGTGACCATATCCAACTCAGATCTGATGAGACAGGCCTTAAGACCTTGGTAATGCTGCATTGTGAAGATTTTGACATATCATTAAACAACGCTGGCATGACAGCATGGTGAAGGTCGATGTTTCGCCAAAACACAGGAAGTTGAATTAACTTCATTGAACTTGGTCCAGTCTGCCTAAAACTTCACATGTTCATCATCAGTCCAGGCCTGAATGTATGACATAAATTTTGTCCTTTAAAGAGCAGCTCCCACACCATGTGTCCCCATCATGCACACAATGGGTTCTCACATGTATTAGGTCCAGATGCACAAAAAAGTTTCTTAGACCCGTAGGCTAAAGGAAGTCAGCTATTTTGAATTTTGTGGTCAATTTTGGCATTTCCACAGATCATATTTGAACAAGCTTTTCCTGTAGAAATAATCCAATTGACTTCAAAGTGAGTTTCAGAGTTCAAGACAAGTCTCACCATGAAAAACAAAATTGCATTGCTGTAAATGGTCGGATCTGCCCCAAACTTCACACTGGTCTGAACACATGATAATCAGGAGATGCAGTCATAGCACCACCTAGTGGAGACAGGATGTGGCATTGAATTCCTTCCAAAGGCTGTGAAAATTCAGAGCCTCTTCAACTGGTATGAATCTGGCCATGAGATCGCAGCTGCCTGCACCGCGACCGGCGTGGGGGTGTGAGGGCTCACAGGGAAAAATGAGATGAAGGAGGAATCTTTTTATTTTGCATTTTCCGAATTAAGTCAAAGTGTTGAGAATAAAATTGAAATACCATTTCTGGAACAAAGTCAAAATGATATTTCGACTGTAATCTCAACATGCAAAATAAAAAACTTTCCTCTAATTTTTCCCCTTTTTCCAGCCCCTGATATTCTTCCACACAAATGACATATCTTTAACAAAAGTGAAAACCCTTCCAACCTACATCCTTCCACCAAGTTTGATGACAATTGGACCAGTAAACATAATCTCACTGGCTGAGATATGAAACATTAATATTTCCCAGTGTCTCAGGTAGAAGCATCACATCTGTCCTCTTAAATAACAGTGATTGACTTTTATAAGATTAGTGATGACAAACCCTTTTCTTTTACAGGTGTTGTCAGCAGACTTTCTTTACCTGAAAATATAAATTAAAACAGAAAAAGTGTGACTGACCTTCTGGTCCTGAGCTGATGTCTGACAGACTCTGCAGCAGATCATTCCTGGGTATCTTCTCTAAAACCTTCATGGTGACCTTCAGAGCTCCATCAAGTCCACACGTGTTCACCATCAGATCCACTGTTTTCAACCTGTCTGCCGTCTCCAGTTTGAACACTGGGAGGGTTTTGTCACCTTCCATGATGTCAGGCAGCTTCAGATACCATTTCAACTTTGTGAATTCATCGTCTGTTAAATCCTCCAGAGCCTTCAAAAGGTCCTCTGGTGTCATCGTGGCTCCCTGTTAAAATCAGGTGGGATTATCAATCTGAGGGAAAACAGAAACACAGAAATATCAGAGCAGCAGCAGGAGTTCTGATTGGTCGACGCTTAAGGATGTTAGCAGTGAAATAAGTAAGACAAGCTTCTTTCCACTAAATTGTCTCTGGATCTTGAAGCGGTTACACACTGTTGGAATCTTGGTGCTAGTTTGAGCGCAGCCGTTGTAATCATTCGTCTTCCAAATCAGCAGCCACTTCCTGAAAAATGACCCAACCTTCCAAAGATCAACAACAGACAAACGAGTGTCTCTGAACCTGTCAGAGTAAATAAATTCACTTTTAACACTCACAGAGAAACAGGAGGCTGAAGTGTTGATCGTTGTTGCAGACAGAGAAAGTTGAACCTGTGAATTCTTTATGAGCCGTCGAGCAGGATGAAGAGGAAGAACAGTGAACGCTCACACTTAACAAAACGGGAACTGCACTTCTCATTTCAAAATATTACCAGTAAAAAAACAGTGGCTGTGTGATGTCACATGAGCCGTTAAGATCCTTTTGAAAGAGTTTCCTCTTACATCAAATGTGTTGTCAGGTTCCTGCTGGTTGCTGCAGCTTTGTATCTTTAATAGTGTCTGTAGGAGGTCAAACCTGCAGCTCACATGAAGCTGCAGCAGTTTGAGTTTCACGAATCCAAACTGAGACTTCTGAGTTCTGTTTTTTAACAGTTTTAGACACACAGGTGAGGCCTTACCTTATTCACTTCAGTGACACTGTATGTATCATAATCATTTGTTTATTTAGAATAATACCATACTATATAACAGAGTGAAAATTAAAACATACACAGAAACATGTATTTATCTTGTCTTTGTTATGAATATTATTGAATATAGTTTGGAAAGGTTTTGAAAATCATTGCATTCTGTTTTTGTATACATTTTACAAATGTTCTAACTATTTTGAATTGGTGTTGTGGTAGTAATAATAATAATATGTGATCACAACAGCTTTGACTTTTTAAATTTTATATATTTGAAGAGAGTTTCACAATCTAGATTTACTGTTCAGAAGAGCTGAAGTCGTATTAATGTGACAGGATGAAACTCAACAGACTGCAACAGAGCAGTGAAACCACCAGATGGCAGCAGAATACAAAAACTAACTGTGAATGAATAAAAATATTAAGTACTGTACTGTATTAATCTATAATCATTTGTATGATGGTAAGAGTTGATCAGAAGTTATTATCTGTACCTGTATTAAAATAAAACAATATTACAGGAATAATTGGAAAAAGTAATAATAATAAATGAAGCTTTTTAATTTTTTCCTCCAGTCAAGTTCAGCTGAGACCTGTAGATATATTTAATTATTTAACTCGGGTGTTTTTCCCTCTCTGTCATTCCTCCTCCTCTTCCTCCTCTTCCTCTGAACGACTGAACCACCTCCTTCTGTTTGTTTGAAGCACCAGAAGCCGTTTAGTAAAACACTAAAAATCATTTCAGCTGTCGCATCACCCACACAACTCGAGCACTTTGTGAAGATGGGATCAGTTTTTCCTTTTTGAAGCCAAAATCCGCGACTCGGACGACTGACAGGTTCATTCCAAACACCGACCTCGGTTCGGGGTCGGACGTCATCACGCTGTTGTTTTACTGAATCTTATTTTCTTTATTTAATCATCATTCCATCCACAACATCACCACTGTGTGCTTTTTGTTTTTGTACAGTTTAGTTTTTTACAGCCTCATCCACACATAGGGCATGTGTATGAAATATATACATATATAAATATAAATTTTCTAGACCTTTTTGTAGCTGGAAGAACAACGGTTTGGGTGGTAGACAGATTCAGCTCACTGGATGTAAAGGAATGCTTTCGTGATTTGTGGATATGTCTAATAAATTCCTTTTTTATATATATATTTGTAAATTTAATCTTACATGAGCACTGCGATTCCACCCCCTGCTGGCAAAGAATGTTTATAATCTGGATCTTTATTTTCTTTCTTTTCTTTTCTTTTTGTCTTCTGTTGCATTTTAAAGTTATTTTCGTTAATTTATTTTTCAGTACAATATTAAACCAAACTCCAACAACACTCACAGCCGTGTCATTCTTCTTCTGTAGTGTTTTATTTCTGTTTCTGTGGACCTCCAGAAGGATATTTTTGGACCCTGCAGAGGGCACTGTTTGTTGGGCTTATAGAGCGGTAAGCTGAGATAAACTCAGGGATCAGAAGTACAGGTTGAAAATGATTGAGTGATAAATAAATAAAAAATAGAATCAAATATTTTTAAAAAGGAGACCGAATGTGTAAATATGAATTGTAGGATTATAAAAATAGTTTGATCCAGCGTACAATAACTCACTTTGGAAAATTCCCTAACATCTAAGGCCTTGAGGTCATTGGGAGGTCTGCACTAACTCCTCACAGACAGTAGATGCAGCGGTCTGTTCAAGAAACAAGAGGAAGTCCCTCATACTGTTGCCATGGCAGCTAAGGTCAGAGATGTGTTTGCCTCGTCTCTCTCAACGGAGCAGACGGACGCTAACTGCAATCAGGGATTGATATCACTGATCCTCAGGAATGGGAGGAAAGAGTGCTGAGCTGTGGTCTCAGACCTTCTACATTCATACTTCCCTTGTTTTGGGTTTGCAGACCAGGAGATTAATTTTATATGCTGCAGATGTGTTGAGTGTGTTTTGTTCATAGATTATTTATGGCATTATCTGTGAAGGCTTAAAGAATTGAAGAGAACATCGGGACAAAGCGTGAACTGATCATTCTTCCATTCTCCTTGATCAAGTTTAATTAAACCAGTTCCAGCACTAGACATGCTGGACTCCTGCACACTTGTATAAAAGACAAATAGCACAGAGATACCGACTGGTTACACAGGATACAGCAGCACAAAGTTCACAGGGTGATTTCACAGTATGAAGATATTGCACAGAAAAAATATGGTTTTCACGTTACACAGTATATAAGTAAGTATAAGTAGTAACAGATATGATATCCAGCCTGAGATAGATGATAGTGTAGCTGTCAGTTGTAATTGACTGATGTAAACAGTGCTACATTCTGAATGTTAGTGTTAAACAGGTTGTCTGCAGGATGAAGGCTCTTTCTTGCACTGTGGGTGCAGCAGTCTGCTGCTAACACCTTCCTCTCAACCACCTCTGTGACATAGTCCAGAGGGGAGTGCAGGACAGAGCTGACCAGCATATTCAGTCTTTTTCTGTCCATCTGTGTTTCCACAGCCCCAACAATGATGTTGTCGATGTTCACCAGTGGAAGACTATCACCAACTCCTCTGTCTCCTCTGGTATTAATGTGAAGGTGGGTCAGTTTAAACCAGTTTATAAAGTCAGTGTTGACCCCTCCTGTATTCCAGGTCATTCCCCTCTGATACACATCCAGCGATGGCTGTTTTATCAGAGAAGTTCTGGAGGCGGCAGCTGTCTGCTTTCTGTCTACAGTCCAATGTGTGCAGGGTGAGGAGAGA
>JAJHUR010140487.1:53305-69695 GCA_027495735.1 Lutjanus campechanus | reverse complement strand
TCACATCACCAGTGTGATCTCTGTCAACAGGCTTCACTTACTGCTTGCTGTGTGTGACGACATCTCGCGGGATCTTTGTTTGTTGCCGGAAGAAAACAGGAGTCATGCTGAGAGCCGGTCAGAGCGGAGTTAGCTGTCCCGGAGTTCAGTTGAAAGTTTTACTGCAACTATTGAAAACAATTGTTCGTGTTTTTGCTTCGCCGAAGTGCAAGAACAGGATGTCGTGCAACACCCCGTACAGCTCTTACAGGCTGACTTTGTCGCACAGCAACATGCTGAAGTTGTGGCTAATTGTGCTACAACTGGATGCTAACGCTCCTGTCCAGACACTGCGCCTTGCAGACCATCGGGTCTGCATGCACTTTTCTCAAGATGACTACTGCCAGCCCAAGAAGAGAAGACATCCAATCCTGAAACACTTCACCAAACACACCTCAAGAAAACAGCTGTCCCACTCACTGCAACGAAGACATTCTTCAACAAGCAAAGATCCTGTGAGATGTCGTCACAGAGTGAACGGTAAGAGAGACGCTTTGCATGTTGTTGACAGAGATTACACTGGTGATGTGAGCTGGACTGTGGCGAAAAAAAGCACATTTAATGTACAAACTTTTACGGACCATTTTGCCCCGATATCTACTGTTATAACTCGTTTTGGGGCTGCCGGCTGCATCCGCGTCCCTCAATACCGCACCAATTTTAAAACGAGATGCACCTATCAATCATACACACACATACACATGGGGAAATAGGGCCCAGGTTGAAAAATACCGAAGTTATCCTTTAAGCAGCAAATTGTTCTTGGTAGAACCTCAGAACCCTTTTTGAACCCTTATTTTCCACACACACACTCTACACACTCTTGACATTGCACACAAACATGCGCACACACACACACACACACACACACACACACACACAGTAACATGCTGTATTGTGAGTACTAAGCAGAAACCCTAATGGCCACACTGGAGGGAACTACAACACTATTGAGAGCAAAGCTGATTTCACAAAACTAACTGGTTGCCAAAAAAGCAGTCTTGTCCCCCCTGTGTGTGTGAATCAGGGCATGAGATAGAGGAAATTGTACAGATGGATTTTCGGTTGGTTTTCAGTGTAAAAATAACCGCTGCAGGGCTACTTCATTTTCTTCAGAGAATGTATCTGAAACACAGCTGCTGATTTCATGATTGGTGTTGAAAGCTGACGCCTTTCAACAGTTTTGTTGCACTGTGATATCAAAAGAAGAAAATAGCTTCAAGGATTTCTGTGTCTTTCTATGTTTTTCAGCAAAAAAAAAACAAAAAAAACAATTAAATTTTAAGTTGAACTTAAATAAACTATAATAATACAACAGCTATTGTGCATCTTTTCCCATTTTTCAAAAAAAAAGGAAAAAAAAAGGATCAAACAGTTTTTGGATGTATTTGTGGAAACACTGTCTGACAGCTGTGAACCTGCACTGCTAACATTAAAACTTAATGTCCTTTGGATGTTGATACAACAAAAACACATCCACATAGCATTAGCCATCAGCCGTTAGAGAGTTACGGCCTGAATATGCTCCCAAATGTATGTGCACATGGACAACTAGAGACCCCATGGATGTATAGTGGTTCTGTTTATGGGCTACTACTTACTGAAGTCCGCTTTGAGGATACGTTTTTCCATCTAAATCATCTTGTTACGTCTTTTACGTGTGATTTGTCTTGTTATGTATAGTTCATCTAGTTCATCTTGTTATGTCTTACATAGTTTCTTGTATGCCGTTTTCGCCTTTTTCATCATTTTCATCATTTACGTCTGTCACGCTCATACGCGATATGCAGTGACAGAAGGTGGCGCACAGTGATGCAGAATAAAAATAACCAACAATTCCACTCAAATACATTAAAACTTAAGTAACAAGCCGGTTTTAAAAATGTAAGAAGTAGAAAGTACAGATATTTGTGTTAAAATGTAGGAGGTAAAAGTAAAAAGTAGAAGCAGAGGTGTAAATATTCATACTCAAGTAAAGTACAGATACCAGAAAACTCTACTTAAAGAATAACTTCGGTATTTTTCAACCTGGGCCCTATTTCCCCATATGTATGTGTGTGTATGATTGATACCTGCATCTCGTTTTAAAATTGCTGCGGTATTGAGATACGCGAATGCAGCCGGCAGCTGCGAAATGAGTTATAACGGTAGTTATCGGGGCAAAATGGTAAAAGTAAAAGTTTGTACATTAAACGTGCTTTTTTTCGCCACAGTCCGGCTCACATCACCAGTGTAATCTCTGTCAACAGTATGCTTCACTTACTGCTTGCTGTGTGTGACGACATCTCGCGGGATCTTTGTTTGTTGCCGGAAGAAAACAGGAGTCATGCTGAGAGCCGCTCAGAGCGGAGTTAGCTGTACCGGAGTTCAGTTGAAAGTTTTACTGCAACTATTGAAAACAATGTTTCGTGTTTTTGCGTCATCGAAGTGCAAGAACAGGATGTTGTGCAACACCCCGTACAGCTTTTACAGGCTGACTTTGTCGCACAGCATGCTGAAGTTGTGGCTAATTGTGCTACAACTGGATGCTAACACTCCTGTCCAGACACTGCACCTTGCAGACCATCAGGTCTGCAGTGCACAATTTTCTCAAGATGACTACTGCCAGCCCAAGAAGAGAAGACATCCAATCCTGAAACACACCTCAAGAAAACAGCTGTCCTACTTGCTGCAACTAAGACGGTCTTCAACAAGCAAAGATCCTGTGAGATGTCGTCACAGAGTGAACGGTAAGAGAGACGCTTTGCATGTTGTTGACAGAGATTACACTGGTGATGTGAGCCGGTCTGTGGCGAAAAAAAGCACGTTTAATGTACAAACTTTTACTTTTACCATTTTGCCCCGATAACTACCGTTCTAACTCGTTTTGCAGCTGCCGGCTGCATTCGCGTATCTCAATACCGCAGCAATTTTAAAACGAGTTGCAGCCATCAATCATACACACACATACACATGAGGAAATAGGGCCCAGGTTGAAAAATACCGAAGTTATCCTTTAAGTACAATAACAAAGTTACTTCACACTTCTGTTGCACGGTCAGAACAAATTGGAGGTGCGCAGATCTTCACACAAGGCCTCCACTACACTTACACTTACACCCTCAGATGATGACATTTATGTCACGTGGACCCTAGCGGACCCTGGTGTCTTCTACAGAAACACAAATATTTGAATTTTTTGTTATAGGTTCTTACAATTTTGACCCAATAAGTAAATAACTCAAATAAAAACCAAGGACATGTGTATATATATATATATATATACAGTATATACACACATATATATATGTATTCATTTCAGCGTCTTTCTTCATTTAAAAAATGACTTTTCATTCCAGTCTGATACAAATGTGTGGGGATAATATTTCTTCTCCCTCCAAAGAGAAAAGGTTGGGTATGGCTTTCTCTGTCCTCATAAATATTAAGAATGAGGATCAGACAAATCTTGAATGTCATGAATAAAGGAGGAAAAGATTAATATTTTACCTATGAAAGAAGAAATATTCTTCAAACTTGTATGTGAGTTTTCGGTGCACACTCAAAGCGCTGCCCTTAAGAAAAGCCTGGAGCCTGTCCTCGTCTGATGATGTCACCTCTTCCTCCCCAGAACTCCTTCATCAGCAAGGTCAGGAGGCTCTCAGCGTGGGGCTCCACTGTGCCAGTGCTAATGCAGTCAGCTGGAGATAATGGGGGAGTTTTTGGGAAGTGGACCTTCAGCGTGACCCTGGAGGCGAGGTAGAAAAGCTGACTAAATTATTCATCAGCCGTCACTGATCCCAATAAAAAAAATAAATAAATATGCGATGAGTCCAATGCAAATGAAGACGGGTGTTTTTGCCCGTTAAGGTCCTGGATTCCGCGGAGGCCCTGAGTGAAATGCATGAACAAATCAAAGAATGCACACACGCCCACCACCTTAGGAGCGCTTTTAAACAGAAATCAAAGCAGAAAATTCATTTTTGGTCTTTCATCGCTCCATTTCACCGTATGTTATCCCGCATTGTGTATAAGAGCTGAAAGAGGCGACCTCTCTGTGATGAAACATTATCTCTGTGCCAAAATGTGTGGGCGCTTTTCACATCCTCATATACAGAGCAGTCACAAGCATCTTCATGATGCCATAGGGAACACACACACAACGCAGTGAACAATCAGTGGGACGTACAGTGTACATCAAGGTATTAAGGTAATTTATTATCATTATACAACACAAGGTTGCACAACAAAGACAAAGTTACAGTCTCTTCTTGCAACACATATATGACAAGCATACAGGTGATGAAAATCAGAATACAATAGAATAAAATATGTATATAAATAAAATAAAACAAAACCATTCATAGTTATATTGTACACCCTGGAAATAATTCTGTAGTATTTTTTGAAGTTGCTTCAGGTTGCAGCAACAAGGTGATGATGATAATATGGTCGACATCTGGTAAACATTGTCCATCTAGTTTAACAGTGTTTTTCCTTTGTGTTTAAAAAAGAATTCAGCGTTCAGATGACAGCATTGTGAAGATGACCCCCGTGCACATGGATCAGCAAAAAACGACTGAAAATGCTGTAGCAAGCATGCCAGACCAGTAGTTGGCGGCACGACTTTGTAATGAAACGCCACTGAATAACACCATGCGCCTGCGCACAAACGCTTTCTTCAACAGAGCGATGAGCACAAACAAACAAGAAGATAATGTCGAACACATGCTCAAAAACATCAACATTTAGCTGAAGGAACGTTAATAACCTTAGTAGAGTCAGCAGCACAAACATAGCTGAGTAGTCCGCCAGTGTTTCTGTTGTCTGCGCCTCCTACTCGCACATGGCTGTTTGACTGAAAACGTAATATGCATGCGCGCGACACTACTGTTTTCACAGTAACCACGTATTGCCAGTTTACATGGTGATGGCAAGGGTGGTGTTTTCAAAAGATTACACTCTGGTTTTAAATGTTTGTGTTTTCAGGCCCCCAAAATGCTGTTGTCATGTGAGCAAGCAGCCAATATGCGATAAAAGTTTGCCATTTTATTTTGAACATGTTGTAGTGTAAACAGAGTCCACCTCGTCCTGCTGGAGTCTTGCGTGTTACGTCTGGCCAGCTTTGAATACAGTCGACCTGAGTCCCATTTTGTCTACTTCATTTTCCTGACATTAGCGAGGAGCAGCATTAAGTCCAAGCTGGGTTCGCGTGGCTCTTGGCCCTGCTCACCTCCACTCCTCCTGGGGTGGTCTGCAGCGATGTGTCCAGCTGATCTGGCTAAGTGGTCGAAAAGCAACCAATAAAGCCAAAAAACAAAACAAAACAAAACAATTATTTGTAGCAATATTACATGCAAAAATGAGTACTACAGTCCAAATAGCGAGTTGGAGCCATAGACTGTGTATTAAATCGGTTGAAATCCAATTTAATATACAGTCTACGGTCCTCTCCAGACTCAAGGACACTCAGGGAGCCTGCAGGAGCTTGGCAGGAGCGCAGGACACACACAACATTATGAATCGATAATAACAAGTGAGGAGGAGTCCTAGACTGTAAGTTTGTGATTGTCAGTTGTCTGTCAATGTAAAGTTAAGCCTGTTATCCTAAAAAACAAAAGCTCACTGCTCTAAAAATACAGAATTCAGTGACTGCCTGTCTCACTGCCTACCACACTCCATTAACATTTTGCTCAATTAAACCGTTATAAACATCTGTTCCTTTTTTAATGATTTCTTACAACTCAAAAAGACACTTGTTCATTTGGCATTAATATTAACATATTAACTGGGACACTGCAGCTGCAGCACCGATGTCAGAGAACTTGACACTGACGCGGCCATTTTATGATTTATGACAGTAAATATATTACAGATTTCTCCTTTAAAACAATAACAAAAGGCATAGTTTGATGATATTGTTAAGTAGCGTTGGATTGTGGGAGTTGTTGTCTTCACTTTTAGAGAACCACCATAGTGATGAAAATCTATCTGACATGACTCTTTTTTAGTTTTAGTTTAGTTTTATTTACGTTAGTTACGTTTAGTTATGTTTGCCAACTCTGTGACATATCCCGTGTCTTTCTGGAAGTTATAGCAACTCGCAACTAGCTAGCAACGGCTAGAAGGAAATTTCTCTTCACTTGACCCTTGTTGGTAAAATTTGGGATGATGTATGTACACAACTCAAAATATATAACATTACGTCTAGCATTTTTAGACATTTTACTGCAGAAACGTTACATAGTATAGCTTTAAAACAAAAATGTAGGGAAATCTGAAGGAGCTACCGGCTGCAGCATCTGCATGTGCAACCGTTGCCATGGAAGAGGGTCATGTGACATCCCATACAGCACACGAGGAACACATATGCATCACACAGACTGTAACAAACATTTTGTTTATTGGGTTTATCCACTGAAACTGCATTCCTCCTGTCCAGCGTAGGTTGCATAAATAATTCATCAATTCTCTGTATTTTGAGTGCCCTTTATATATTTATACTGTGGGCATGCCAGCATGATGTTTGGGAGAGAAAAGTTTGCGGCCCATTTTTGTGCTGCAAAAAGGCCACCAAGTGCTCCTCCATCCTCAGACGTTATTGTTTGACAGTCTGCTCTGAAAAGGGGTTTTTTGTTGGGATCCATTAGCGTGTTTTGTACCCTGCAGCTTTTACAGTGAAAACCCCTCAGTACCCCCGCTGTGGTGCGTATAACCCACATGCATGCACAGAAGTAGGTACAGTATACATACACCACCACTCCCGCCCCATCCCCCACGGCACACAGACTCACTCAGTGGGGGGAAATAGGTGGGAGGTCAGGCTTGAAAAAAAAGATGCAAGTTGGTGTTAGTTACTATGGTAGCCGGTCAGACCGTGCTTCCCTGGGAGCGCGGCGTAGAGGGTGGCATCACTGTCAGTAAATAGATTTCTTCATGGGAACACCGCTCTACCGGAGTGTGTCGGCGGCTTATCAGATGCACACAAACTAACACAGAGTGATCAAATGTGTTGCACAAAAATCAAATGCTATCCAGCCTACACAGAGTCAGCAGATTGCAGAGTTGTTATTCCTATCTTGGTGAGGCCACCTGGTAAGTGGTGAAATATGGGACAGGTCATGCAATGAGCTAGCACTTGCCTGGGGGGTGGTTTGCAAGTAATGCACAGTACACACTTCATGACTTTATCCAACCTGACAGTGTGTCCGCCTGTCTGATCATTTAAGTAGGCTTCTTTGTCATGACTATTTCATCTATGAGCTTCTTTTTGCTTAAAGGGTTTCAAACCCTCAAACAACATAAAATCCCATTTTCTCACTTACCTCAAATGGCATCTATCTATCTTTTATATTTTACCTGATTTTAAAATACAAACTATTTCTTCAATAAAATGTAATTACAGTGAAAATTTCTAACTGTTATCTGTAGTTATACCACAGTCTGGGGGCATACTCTTTTCTGATTGGTCGGCAGCTGCGCGTAAAAACAGTTCCGTCACCGTTCGAAATTCATCCACTACCCAACTTGTAACCATAGCGACATTAAGGAGCACAGCTGTCAAAGGTCACACCACCTCCTAACTGGAGGTGATGCAAACAAGCTAACAGCTGATTGGCTTAGTTTTCCTAAATGAGGACGTCCTAACCTGCTCTGTGGGCCAACCAACAGGCTGAGCGATGTGTCGCTTGCTTGAAAAATGGCCTGCCCTGGCTTTATTTCAGCCAAGTTTCAAACACCTCCAACCTATTTTATCTGGTTAAAATCGATGAGACGTCCTTGATGTTTCTGTTTCCTCTCATCAAAGCAGTCGAAAGGGAGGACGAGAGACTAATTAACAAGGTTTCATATGATCCACCGCAGCCTTTTTAAGAATATCCTCAAAAATGACGGGGTCAGGAAGGAAAATGGGAACTTTTGAGAATGACAAATAAGTAACCCGTCCTCCAACTATATAACAAGGCTGATTTAAGAAAATTACGTTAGTCATGAATAAATAACTCAGACACCTAATTTAGTCATCTACAGAGGGCATCTCTTGTATATGTGAACAGTTGTTTAATCGCATCGCTTCTAGTCAGGAAACTGTGTTACTCGTTATCAACTGGGACAAACCAGCTGAGTTATTCATTTTTATGACAATAGTAAGCTCTTACTTGATAACTTTAAATTTTTAACCATAAAATCTGGGAATGCTTTTATTTCATATAGTTGGCAAATGAGCGTGGTATAAGTGGGATAATAAACTTGTAGGTGTGTGTTAAACGGTTTGAAGCCACTTCTCTTTGCAGTGCGTGGCTCTTCGCCCACGTCCTGCCTTCAAACCGTTTAACACACACCTACATGTTGTTTATCCATTACATGATCCAGAGTCAAGCCGAAATGATACTTTCCACATATGTAAGTGCACAAGGGTGCACGAGGGTCTGCTAGGGTCTGCGTGACATAAATTTAGTCATCAGTGGGTGAACGTGCTGTGCAGACATCAATATATCTCCAATTTGTTGTGATCACACAGACTTGTTTGCAACTTGCAACCATTTATGCATGTGTGGAACACATCTTCCAAGTGAAATCCAGAAAGTTTTGAACTTTAAAGTCTGTGTAAAGTAATAATAAATGTGTGTTCTAAGTTTGTCACACCACAGAAATGTGGTGTGCTACAACCTGCTGCTAGCTCTTCAACTTGACTTGGAGCTATCTTCTCCCAGATGGAACCTAATGGGTAAATAATGTTAGAGGTCTGTTTTCATGATCTGTGACCAGCTAGTTGAGACATGATGGCTAATTCGCTGTTACCGTTATTATGAATTTCTTCTGCACATTTTGCAGTTGTTAGGTGTTGCTGAATGTCATTTAAAGCACCTTTAACTAGGGCTGAGTATCATTCAAAAATGTTTAGATACAAATACTATCATTTTGATACCAGTTCCTGAACAATACTGTTTTTGATACCGATTTTATAAAATCTATTTTAACAAAATGAAAATTGCATTACATATTACAGTACAACAGAGTTTGCAAAAGTACACATATTTTTTACTCAAGTAGAAGTACAGATACAGATGTGTTTTACAATATCTTATGTCTTTGACGTAGTTTTCATCTTACTAGGTCTTGATGCGTCTTTCATGTCGCTTGCATTGTTACATCTTATTACGTATTTTACTCTGCTTTCGTCTTGTTATGTTTTTTAGTTTGTTTTCATCTTGTCGTGTGTTTTATGCCGTTTTCGTCTTGCTACATCTTGTTAGGTCTTCTGTTTTTTATAATTTTCGCCTTGTTACATCTTGTTGCGTATTTTAGGTTGTTTTGATCTTGTTACATTTTTAAATCGTTAATGTATTGCTATGTATTTTAGTTTGTTTTTGTTGTTACTTTTTAAAGTCATTTGTGTCTTGTTACATCTTTTACGTCATTTTCATCTTGTAGTGTGTTGTTGCATCTTTGATGCCATTTTTACTGATGGAAGGCAGAATGCAATGAAGCAGAATAAAAAATAATCAATAAGTCCCCTCAAATGCATTAAAGCTTTTTTTTTAATGTAAGGAGTAGAAAGTACAGATATTTGTGTTAAAATGTAGGTTAGAGTAAAAGTAAAATGTTGTCAGAGAAATAAATACTCACATAAAGCACAGGGACCTGAAACAAATGACAAGGCATTTTTCCATACTTAATAGTACTGAAACAATTCAATCGGTGCTGTGAAAGTATTAAACAGTATACCCAGCCCACGTAACCGTAAAAAAGTTAAATAATGTGTCAGTCACTACAAGTAGCGAACATTTTACTGATAAGTTCAGTAACAACATCTTGACATCTTGCTGTTGTGTATCCAGTAGGGGGCAGATCAGAGCTGAATCATCCCTGGCTGATATTAGAATATCTTCCCTGAGAACTTCCGATTTTGTGCTCATGTTGTTCTACCTGGTGCAGTTCAGATGAACTTTGCCGTGTTTGCGCGGGTGGTTTTGTTTGTTAAGGCCTGTGTGTCAAAATCAAGCTGTGTGAATCAAACTCTGGTGATTCACACAAAATAAACCACCTTTTCAGGAGCTCTTGGGCTGCTTCCAAGCAGTCCCTGGTGTGTTTCGTCAGTGGTGTGAAAGCAAAACAGACCAACCACGGCTGTTTTTGATAGTAGATATGTGATTTTGGCGTGAAAAAAAAATACAATTAAATTTATTTGCCGATTGTCAACTCTCAAGGGAACAATCTTATGCATTAAGCGATCTGCACAACCAACATGTATATTTTAATCATTTGGTAACCATGGTGATACAGACAGTATGCAGAGCAGCATGTGAGTGCAGGGATTTTGATCAATCAGAAAATGAATAAGAATTTAAAGAGCGATTTGATGAGCTTGTGCTCTACTCCATGTTTTTTTTTAACAGTGAACGAGTAGCAACAACATGGTGACACTGTCCCCTCCGTAATGTGGTGCAAGATGCAGTGAAGATGCAGCATGACCTGCTGTCAGTCACTGAAATTTCCCCACGTGGGTCCATGTACAGTAGCACCGATGATGCTGGATGACATCATCAAAACTGTCCAATGAATGAGTTATCTGTCAATCTAATATGACTTAATGTTTACTCTCCTCTTAGTTTGCTTGTAAAAAGCCAGCATGAACACAAACAGAACAGAACTGAATGTGTATTTTTTTCTTGCTTGAGACCTAATGTACCAAACGACAGGTGTGAAAGCAAAACTACATGTTGACACACAAGGATGTTACTCTTTGTTAATGTTGAGGTTGCAGCAGTAACTACGGATGTAACAATACCAAAAACTCAATAAAAAGTCCATGATACAATATTTATCACAATATTAAAAAACTAAGAAAAATTACAGCTTCAAAAATATCCTTTACTTAATAAATCTGATGTTTACAGGATTACAAAATTGTATTCATATTGTTTCATCCCCAGCTGCACCCTCCCCTTCTGGTGTTTCCCATGAGACCTTATTTCAGTAAAAATATCCATGGTGGTCAACAGGAAGAGACAAATAACTTTTTGATCCCCTTTGAATTGTGCGATGAATAACATATGATTTCAAGATAATTTCACTAGTGGCAATTAAATCTATGTTGGTGTTGTTGAAAACACAGCATTTCAAGACTGCAGAGGTGGGAAGTAACTGAGTACAAAAACTTAGTTACTATACTTAAGTAGAGTTTTCTGCACTTTACTTGAGTGTTTAGTTTTCAAACAACTACTTTTTTTTTCTTCCTACAGTAGAACACAAATATCTGTACTTTCTACTCTTTATATTCAAAACAGGCTTGTTACCTTAGTTTTAATGCATTTTAGGGAAATTATAGATTATTTTTAACATCGCTACTGACAATAACACATAGATATGACGTAACAAGATGGACACAGCACAAAAGATGAAACATGATGAAAAACAATGTAAAAAATATGTACAAAAGTAAAAGACAAAAAGCAAACGTAAAAGCCATAACAAGATGAAAAACAGCATGAAAGATGTAACAAGACAAAATTGATGTAAAAGACACAACAAGATAAAAAAAAAAACAACCTAAAAGATGTAACAGGATGAAAAAGATGTAACAAGACAAAATAGACAGAGAGGGAGGTGAAGTTCAGTTAGCTTTGAACTGCAACTGCGACTTTTTACTTTCATACTTTGAGCGCATTTCAGAGCCTGTACTTTTTCACTTTTACTTGAGTGAAGAAGTTGAATGAGTACTTTTACTTGTCTTTTTTTTTACACAAGCATCTGTACTTTAACTTGAGTAAAGAATGCGTGTACTTACGCCACCTCTGCAAGACTGTACATTGTCATATTCTTCCAAAACTCTATTATAGTTATTGATTTTTTAAAACGTGTTGAATACTGTAAACGACTTATTTATAACAACACTTTATATAGTAATATTTTGTACGTATGGCCCTATGAAATCTGCATTATAGCTTTTCTGATGATGTTATCACAGAAACCATAGAACCCTATGTTAATGCTGCCATCCTGTCTGTCATTGGTCCACACTGGGACCCTTCAAAAAATACTCTTGTCACAGGGCCTAACACCTTTGCTGGGGCAAACCCCGACACCGGATATATAAGACACAAGCACTCTGAAAGAAAGCAGGATACGCAGGGCAGCCATCATGCTCAAATGAACGTGTAAAGAGCAGCATTTGTACACTTGGACACTGACGAAGCCAAGAAACCAAACTTGATGGAAATGAATGAATGAAACAGCCCAGAACATTGCTCGTAATTTGGAGTGTAAGCCTGTGTCAGCTCCAAGCGTATTTAGAGCAGTTTATTCAACCTCTGCAGTGAGTGTTTACTCTCTCAGTTTGGTTCAGTTTTGGCCAAGTGAGAATAATTTGAACATCACTGAGGGTTTCACGGGCAAAGAGCCTAGAAAAGTCCATCACGGCTTGCAAAAGCACTGGGGATTGGATTCAGATTTATTTTGATTACTCCATCCAGAAATCTCAACCAGTGCAGGATTACATTAGCAAAACTGAACTTGCTTCTGACACTGCAGAAATCTACACAAACCTAATTGGAAAATTCAATAAAGTAAACTTTCCTCCTGCGGTTAAACACAAAAGAAAACCAACTTCAGGTGTTGTCACGCATTGTTCAGGGTGTTTCTTGTCACTTGTTCTACAGGAAGCGCGACTGTAAGTTTTTACTTATCCCTCTTCACAAGACCATTTGACATTGTCTAAGAACAAAAGTATATTTCTTGGAAACCAGTACTTTAACTGAGGCACTTATCTGTAAGCTTTGTTCCAGGTTGGAATGACTCAGAAACGACCACAAAGGCCCTAGAGACACTCTACAAACTCAGACCAACAAAGAAAGGCTCTTTAAAGTGGTTGTGCTGCACTTCCACCCTGCTCTAAGCTGTTAGAGGCTTCCCTATGAGTCACCTGAACACTTCTATTTATCACTGTCTTGCCGCTGCAGCAAAGTCATTCCTCAGCTGGGACAGGAGGATATGTGAGAAATGTTTTTTGAGACTTGGGAAAGCAGTAGGCTGCTGTCTAACCTCAGCTTGTCCATGTGATGTTTCCGAGCGGGCCCCTAGCAGCAGGCCAAGCTCCGTCTCTCCTCAACGTCAACATGCCACTCATCGTCACATGATGTAAACTGGAAGCATCAAGGATGAGACGCAGCAGATTGTACGGTTCCATCTTAGCTACGCTAGTGTTATAACTGTAGGGATGGCAATGTTGGCATGATGATCTAATGTTTCACTGAAATATCTTGACAACTGTTGGGTGGATTTCCAAGAAATTCCACACAGACACACTTGATGGAATGTGACAAATTTATGTGAATAAATAGAAATAGATGAATAATTGTTAAATGAAATAAATGAATATCAAATGAAAAAAAATATGTAAAAGGCTCCTGATAATTATTAAAGCAATTAGAATATTTAAACAAAGCAAGTCACTGTATTTCTATTTTTACATTTCACATGCCAGATTAGTCCCTCCAGAAATTGCGATGTTTGCAATTGCAACAATTCACGCAAATTCAGCCAATCTCTGTTAATTCTGCGCAGCCTTGCAATTTTGTCCAATCGCCGCAACTTTCCCGAAAAATTTGACCATCATCGTAGCTTCCTGATGCGAGTTCCACTAATCTTTTAATCCTTTTTTTTGTTACCAATACTGAAAAGAACACAAGGCTTATCATTGTTACTGATATTCATCAACGCTCTACGCACTTTTATATTTTACAATTTTGTGCTGTTTTGACTGAGTCTGATCTTGCGCCTTTGTGGAATACCCCCCAACAAGTACTTTCATTTACAGATAAAGCATTTGGTGCTTGTTTTTTGTTTGTTTGTTTGTTTTTTTAATTTTCACTTTCTGCCATTTAATTGCAAACATGGCTAAAAACATACCAAAGTGCATTACATTCTTTTTTTTTAGAAAGCTGCTGTGAAATCAGACAATTTAAGCCGCAACAATCCTCCACTGTCACAGAACCATCTGGGAAGTCACCCATAGAAACAGTTTGGAGAAGGGCAGGCACTTAAAAAAATACACTTGTAAGGTGATTGGATGAACCATCTATCACGTTTCACATGGGCTAACTTTAACCAATCTGATCAAACTCCTGCCAAAGTGAAAACATGTTTTCCATGGAGAAAAGCCTTAAGTGTTCTTTGCTCTTCTTTCAATGAAGAAATACTCTCCAGTTCTGATATAACTGATGCTATCACAGTATCTACGCTAACCCCTTCTGGAGCTGCCATTGTTTGCTTGAGATGAGTCGCTTTCATGGACGCTTCTTGCTGTCGTCACACATACTGTAAAACAGCGCCTGTAGCTGCCAGTAGTCCCTCCTAGGACGCCGATTGGCTGCACCACTTTTGGTGCGGACACAAACGGATAACTTGAGGCCTGGGAAGATGGATTTTTGATTGATCTCACGAATGCAGCTTCACTTCCTTCAGTTTATTCTCAAGTTTTTATATTATGGTTTTGATGACTTTGAGTGACATTTCGCTAATCCCTGTGTGTCAGAAGTGTATTTAAAGGTGCAATGTGCATGAATTGGCTGCTGTTGAATTCATACTCCAGTCAAATGGGGGCATATCACCATAGTAACCACTAACTACTGCTAACTGTAGCTGCCCTTTGCTAGTTAGCTCAGTTATCTATGCAGTTAGCGTTCTGGAGCACTGAGAGAATTTTGGTTCTTGTCCATGTTGTTTCTACATTGTACACATTGTACAAACGAATGTTTTATAAGGACAGAGGAGGAGGTTTTCAGGCCTGGGGTAGGGGGTGATTATATGAAGTACAGGATAACACATTACAAATATGTTTATAAAGCATTATAATGCTTTATAGACCTGGCAGTGATATAAAGTGTTACCTTGAAGTCTTTCAGATGCACAGCCAACTTTGTGTTCTCGTCTCTCAGTGACACTCTGGTCTTTATCTTTAAAAAGTGGATCAAAGACAGCGTTACAGAGAAGGGAATGTATCACTCGTGTTTCCCAGAGGCTTCACCTCTGTACAGCAACAACACAATCCCAGAATTACACCGAGCCTTGTCACTTACCGGTGAATGAAACAGGAAATGTGCGTCTGTGTGTGTGGTTGGCAGCAAACTGGAAACACCAGCGAGAGGATCAGGGGTACATGAAAATAGATTAAAGGGATTCATCCAGTTATCAAGCCACTGCAGACAATCTCTGCTAAGTGATAGCAGGGCCATTCAAAGAGGAGGACTACAGCAGCCCCCCCCCCCTCCTTTTCCTCCCTCCGATCTGCTGTCCACCGCCTCCGTGTGTGAGCTGTATTTGGACTCTACAACCGTAACTATAGATTTAATTAAACTGGGAGGAGGATTACTGATGAAATGCTGCAGTTTAGCAGTGTCCATGTGTGTAGGCTTACTCTGTTTCACTTTGAGCCCTCTGAAAAATGTGATAGCTTTCAGTGTGGACTTCTCATTCGGGTTACTGTGATGTGGACAGCCAATACCCCAGTCTCTCTACTTGATGGAACTTGAGCATGTAATTGCAATTGTGCGTAACCGCTGCATTGACCCTGACAGCTGGCCCTCCTTTGGATTGTATTCATTGGTTTTTAATTAATTAATGCAGCCGCAGTAATAATCTTGTCTGCTATTTTAACCTTTCAGCAAACTAGATTAGTTTGATAAACATTTGATTTAAAAAACTCTCCAGGAACACTGTGGAATGCAATGGCTTTAGAAAAGATAGAAAGTGGACCTTGAGTTGAGATTTACTGTTTGCAAAGTTAAGGATAATTTTTCAAGTCATTCCAGACTTTTGTTAACACCCTGCCTTTCAGTATAAGAGTCATTTTTTCATTTACCAACTGGCCTGTGCTTCCAGCCGCCACAAAAGCCCCAGGCTCAATGTGAGTCATTTGGTTTGTGGTAATCATGCAATGTGCAAATTGGTTTGAGGAAATGCACCACTAAATTAAAATAGAGTTGCAAAGTTAAGAAGGGTATTTCGGGGCGTTCAGGATTCTGAAAATGAATGGCAGGACGAGATTAGGTCAGTGCTAGATGGAGCGCTTGGGTTGGAGTCGAGAGTACAAGCCTACGCAAGTAAAAGAGAAGTTAACTATGACTCCCATTTTGGTGAAAAGCATCCAATTGCTGATCTAAAATATCCAGTGTGTGCACTGTGGGACAATAAGTGGAAGCTAAAAACAATTTATAGAGAACCGATTATACAATCTGCAGCTCAAAGGTACACTGTGGAGTAGCACTATGAAGCAATGTTTTTCATGTGTGGATCGCTGTTGTGTAGTAGTACTTGGTAGCAGTAACACAGAATTTTTCTAAAAACTAAGACACGCCAACATGTTAAACATGAGTAT